>QRAM01000170.1:0-197935 GCA_013436055.1 Halocynthia roretzi | reverse complement strand
GAAATAGATTTTTTCGGGGTTAACCTAAATAAATCGACTCAATTTTTTGAGGACATGTTGGTTCATGAATTACGTTTCATATATGCTAATTTTAGCGTGATCGGGTCATAAGAATTTCATTTATCAGCGTTAGGTGAAGTAAAAAATTCCAACCGCTAGATGTCACTGTTGGATCATTTATAATTGTTAACTGAAGTAAAAACTTCCAACCGCTAGATGGCAAAGNGAACTTTTAATGATCCAATCACGATAAAATTAGCACATATGTGACGTAATACATAAACTAACATTCCCTGAAAAAATTGGGTCGATTGATTTGGGTTAACCCTGAGAAACGCCCTTTTTAAGTTAAGGTTAAGTAATTAGGTAATTGGTGAGTTAAAAAAGGGGATAACGGCTACCGTTAGTTTGCTATGCATATGAGGCTTAGATATATAGATTCGTTATTAAATTCTACATTCATTGGTGTGTTATATATAGTGGAACGGCTATTAGTCCGAGAGTTATTATGGGTTGTTCAACGCGGGGTTACTCGTTATGGCCGACACAAAATCGGTATTCTAGTTTGGAAATAGATTTTTTCAGGGTTAACCTAAATCAATCGACCTAATTTTTCCAGGGAATGTTAATATATGTATTACGTCTCATATGTGCTAATTTCAGCGGATCGGATCATTAGAAGTGTTGATCGTACTTTGCCATCTAGCGGTTTATTTATAGATCAGAAACTCGGGACCGATCCATTCTAACTTCAATAATCCGGCGGCTAGAAACTCCGGCGGCTCACAGGTTATTTACTCGCAGAAGTGAATTCGGCAACACAACACCACAGCTGAGGTATTGAGTAGTCAAGCGTGACACATGTCATGGAAAAATACTAATGATGTTGCCGGAGAGCGAGCAGTGTTGATTATTTGAACACGTAGAACACGCTATACATTGATCCTTGACATGGCACACGGTAAGTCGATGTTCGTTCTGATTTATGCAATGCATTTGTTACAAAATCACATTGATAATTCAATTCCACATTCTTTACCGTGAACGCAGTTGTCCCATGGCTAGGACCTAATTCAGGGTGGTCCAACCCAGCTTTACCAGGCTAATTTAGGGATATTTGAATGTAAACACATTTTCTACATACAACCTGTAGTTGAACTTCCCTAATCTGAATTGGTTTAACCAAACTGAGAATACTGGAACCCTAAAACCAAAACTCAAGAGTAACGACAATAAAAACATGTAAGTTTAATGCAACTTCTAAGATGCCTCTAGACAAGGCAAAAGATATATCCTGACAAATGGAATGACGTCAGTTTGCATTTGAAAATAGAATTCTATAATATGCTAGTACTAGAATAGAATTATAAGGCGATCATTTCCAAAATCTTCTCCGCAATGCTTCGCAAGACCGTGTCATATTTGGTAGTGTAGAAGATCAGTAGCAATCCAGGATCATTTCCCTTTTTGTCTTCATTTTATTTCAAACATTCCAGCTGGAACAAAGGAAATCTCCTAATATTATGGAGCAACCACAAATAATATTGAAATGATTACAAATTTTAATTTAGGTGTGGCAGCAGAAGCTGACGTAGACACCTTCAAATCCAAATATTCTTTTAATATTGGCAACAAGTAACCTATAATATGTAAATACAGGTACACCACCTATTTTCCATCAAGATATGATCATGGTACCTGCCCATTTAAAAAATGTATCTGTACATTAAATCCTTCATTAGGAATTTATATTATATATTTATGTTTTAACTGAAGTTATTGCAGTTCTATTGAAAACGAGATGGAGTTGACCTCTTCAGTATGTATATTATTGATTATTACCCCACCTCTGTTGGTCCAGCAAAACAGACAATCCAGCAGGGCTCTAGAACCCATCATAAATTGGTCATGTACCTGTACTACGTTCATTACCAGTCTGAAGGCCTTTAAAGCACTGCATATAGTTTTTTAATCGCAGTTTCAATATCTCCATAATCAGTTCATTGCGGAACGAAGCCTCAGCAATGCCCATTCTTGTTAATTTCGAATCATTCAAATTGATCAGAATTCTGCCTATAAAGACGATTGAAATATTTCGTACACATGTTAGTTAAATTAAGGGACTTTTTCTTAACGACTGTCCGAAAAATTAGCTAAAGCTATTATGACCTGTTATTTCATGCTGTGTTATTTTAGTGGAATATTTTTCAAATGCTTTTGGGGCATGACGCCTCAGCCATTTTTGCACTTCTGTCTGAGTCCAGATATATACTGGCTTTACATGCGCATTGGTGTCGGCATTCGCATTCGTCAATTTAATATTCCTTTGATGATAACCGAGCTGAATAGAATCCTGTACAAAATCATTCTAATATTGGTTATGTTATAATCAGTACAGAACAGTGATATCTATACAAGGTCCTGATCTGATTTGCATGAGTGTGAGGGGTAATGTGGTAGATTATTTCTGTTTTTTCTTAACAAAACAACTCCATAATGAGGCCTAATAGATGAAAATTCTATCCATCTATATGGCTCTACATATATAATAGACCATGTAACTATCATTAAGTAACCTGGTGTTGTAAGGACGAAGATTCAGGAGGCCTATCCAGAATATCGGATTCTGAGCCAGGACGTTTTCGTGATGGACCTGTGAAAAATTATTATGTTTACCTTTATACCTGCACCAAAAATGTAGCTTAAAATGCTCTGTGGGTGGGATAGACTCACCTGCTTGTTGTAGTCGCACAAGTCCGGCACTGTTATGACGTCTATGCTCAGATGGTGAATTCATATTATTGGAACATACAGGAAGTTGTTGAATGTAATTGTAATACCAATGAGTAAAGGATTATCGCTGTTAAAAATCTACCGTACAAAGAAAGTTAAAACCACCGTCGTCGGGGACAATACTAAAATCAGAAGTACCAGCTACAGCAGTATGGTACTGCGGTATTTAATATAATGAACAGCAATATTCTAGGTGGTACTTCGGGTGTGTTTGTAAACTCACTGACGTCACTCGGTTACGCCCGGGTAACTATTCACGTCTCTCAGGCATTACATTGCGTAATCACACGGACATCGATACGTAACGCTGCCATGTAGAGAATATGTGTATATTAAAGTTACGATTAGATTTTTAATTTAGATGTTTAAAGGGCCCAATTCAAAGAGATGACTCCGGTTTCAGTTAATTTGTTTCGTGTGGCACAATACATTGGATTTCGTCATCTCATTATTACATCTGATTGTAACTTATGAAACGCAACAGGGTCAAGACAATCTTAACTATACACGAGTCATATAACCCGACATCTACCCACTTCCACCATAGAATAGTGATCAACGCATCGTGTTCAACGATCTGGAGATTCTAGAATCTAGATCATTGAATCCATTTTCTGAGTCAATGTGAGGATTCATGTTATAGAAACACAAGAGGATCTGCTTTTCAACCACTGACAAATATATAGTATTATATAACTTCTGATGTGCCAATGCCACGGTTTCTATTTCAAGTTTTCGATATTACCGCAGAGTCGGCCAATAAAGATGAAACCTTTAATTGCCGATGAGGTTAAGCGTCAAACAATCAAATTATCCAGATTTTATTGCTTCAAGCTATGGAATGTAGCTAGCACCCCTTCAAGGATCTTTCAAATTAATTCCATGAGTGGATAAGTAGAGTTTTCCATATATATATGGGGAGTTCTAACGCGTAAAGTGATCGAGCGGAGAGTCTAGTCTGTATTATGTTCCCTATAGTATCATGTAACATGTGTAACGCTTCGTCAGTCAGTTGAATGTAAAGTACACTTGGTTGGGTTTTTGCTTTGAGATTATACAGCTACGTTTATTTGGTGCAATATGAGGAACTTAAATATTTATATGTAGCCTATGCTTATTTTGTGTATAATATCCAGTGAGTATATTAGCCAGAGTTGTTATCCACCTGCAGTAGAATGGAGACTGAAAATATACATGTGAAACAAGTAAGCTATCTGGATTATTATGAGCAGAATAGGCTTTGTTGCCTAATCACATATAACAACCTGTGCTGTTATAATCTCGTTCATTCGCTGAGGCCTATATGGAGAAAATATCTTAATGTCAGTCTAAAATGAAACCCATTTTTACTTTTCAGTTTCGTGATGTTGCACAGCGCGTATTGAAAGTTACTGTACTCAATTTTCAGTCGTCTGCTTCTCCTGGCTTCTTTGAAAGAAGTAATTACTTGATAAGGTACAAAACCTTAGTTTCCTACTCGTTTAATCACTGTTTCTCATTCAGTTTTCGGGAACTCGACCATGATGCTCACGATAAAATGTAAAGATGCCATTGGGCCTAATGAATATTCAACAAGTCCATTCCAGTGCAACAGAATCAGCAACATCAATGAATCATTCGTTTTTGTCTTGCAAAACGAGAACGTCGCACATGAGGAGGACGATCAAGGATCTAAAAGTTTAGGGCTAGAGGTACCCATCCTTAATTTTCGTATTTAGTGATTTTCTTTATACTTTTTTCCAATTCATCACAATATTTTTTGAAAATATGCCAGGTTACGCTATTCAGAGGTTATAATGTGGATGGAAAAGAAATTATTGACGTCAACAAATACTCTGAAGATGAGCCACAAAAACTGATAATTCCGTTCGGCGAGGTAGGATACCCATATACTACCTCTATAGGCGGTGATGGGATCCATTTTAAAAAAAAAACGGTTCTTGTATCATTTAAGAGACCCACCGCTATCTATAGGCTTTCCTATGTGAATTGTGTTTATTCTCTAAAACCTACTGTTTCAGAAACTGAAGGTGGCAGTTGAACTAGAACATGCAATCAAGTAATGAAACTGTTCTTTTCATATATCATATTTTTAGAATGCCTAATTCAAAATAACTATGTTTTTTTATCGTTAGGAAAACATACGATTTCCGCTATTCTTGTTGTCCTTGCGATAAGGAGTTACTTTGCTTAAGACAGAGGAAAAAACGCATTTTTTCGCATCTGCAAAGCTTACTGAAGGAAAATGGGCCGACTACTTTTGATGAGGTACCATATTTATTCAATTAAATTGAAGCAATAAGATCATATCCTTTAGCTACTCATTGTTGCTGTTCAGGTTCCTACCGTTGCCTTGCTTTTCTCTGGAGGGGGCTACAGAGCCACTATACAATCTTGCGGTGCTATGGAAGCATTTCAAGATGGCGGAATACTCGACGCAATTTCTTATATCAGTGGATTGTCAGGGGGAGCGTGGTATTATATTTTCCTATTCAAAATAAATACCGATTACTTATTATTTACTTAAGTATATGATTACACACTTAGGTATTTGATTACATCCTACGCTAAGCAGTCGCTGGGAGGAAAAGAAGATATTTTGAAATTGCATAGCGGGATAAAGGATGCAGTGAAATGCAATATGGCTTGGCAATCCATCACTGACATTCAAAATTTAATAAAATGCTGGTACGGTACACGCCTCTAAAAACGATGTTTACATAAGTTCGCTCAGTCACTTTATTTCTACAATATAGGAAATATACAGACAAGAAGTCGCGGGCAAAACAACCGTTATCATTTGTGGATTTATACGGTCACAGACTGGGAAAAAATCTCCTAGGCAGTGAGGTGAGCTTCTCTAGAAATGAGTTTTAAAAAAATCTAAATAAATGAAATAAGATGTTCAGTAGCAATCATATGACTTGATATTACCATTCGCATTTCTGCAGCTGGAGAATAAGAAAATGAGCGATCTAGCGCCGTACGTGGAAACTGGTCGAGTTCCCATACCTATTGTGACAGCGATACATGTCCGCTCAAATGTTTCCACCTCATTGTTTTACAGTAAGTTGTTTTCTGTTTATCTCACTTTATTTATTCTACATGAAAATGTCTTCTTCTATATTACTGTCTGTTAATATACACAATCAGACGACCTAGAAATAACTCCCTGGGAGGTATCAATGCCAAATTTCGGAATCAACATGTCCCCTGGCGTGTTCGGTTCCGAATGGTACCGCGGTATATTGATCAGGAGATGCTCTGAAAATCCTCTTCACTTCATACTGGGCCTCACATCAAACGCTTTTGGAATTCAATTCAAATATTTGTTCGATGGAGAAACCACCGAGGTCGATCCGGAATTCGTAAAGCTAATCCGTGAGTGACATAGATTATATCAGAGATAGCTGTCACAATAGCAAAATGCGTTTTATATGCCGGGCTATTGTTGTTGTAGGTAACCATGAAATAGGACGACATCGGACGAAACGGTTCACCAGCATCAGAAAGAGGGTAAATTTGCGTCTTCATTTGCTACTATAGAGTTAGGAACTGGGTTAGATTTTTAATATTTTGTTGAATAAATCTTTTTTTGAAAAAATAATTATTTTACCGGACCCTTGCCCAATCCTGAACCCCGAAAATGAGGTAGACTGCATACTATAGGATCATTATTCAATCTTTTTTGCAATACTTCACTAAATAAATTAAAACTGTTTTTAAAAGTTTCCAGCCGTTTTCGTAACATGTATGTATTCGATGTGGAACAACTTCCCAAATACAAGATGCCCTTGTTATTTTATTTCTTATACTAATGATGATTTTGAAATATAGATGAGTTTCAAAAGAAGAATAACTACGCGCGGGAGCAATACGGCCAGCTCCAGCCATGTAAACGAATCACTGGATACAAGACCAGGTATATGCTATAATGTTATAATACAATTTCCGTGCGCGGCTTATTTTGGCAGTTGACTTATATCATACTTAGAAACGTAGCTAATATGGGAACTTCATCTTCAGGGAACAATAACAATGACAGGAAAATACCGAAGGAGCCACGTTCGGGATCTGAGTCATTGGGAGTACAGAATACTGAAGGTACTGACGCCTTGGTGTGTTTCCGTATTGCGTAACAGTTGACGTTTCTGCAAGTATATTCGATCAGTCAATAATTAGGACTCCCCACTTGAAAATAACCATAATTTTGAGTCGCATACGTTCTCTATTTCCGTCATTGATTACCTGTAATTAAATTGAACTAATTTGCAGAGGAACTTCGATAGTTCTATGCAATTATAGCACAATTCTAGTCCATGTTTAAGTGTCACGTAAGATTAAATGTATTGAAGCGGATAATATTCGGTCAAGTTTATACATTACTGCATTCACGGTAATACTAAATGTAATACACTATCAATTTCTATATCCTAATGTTTTAATGTTTAACCTAATCCAGTTGAAGTTAAGAATGGCACCGAAGAAACAGAAAATATGCTGCACTCTCTCTGGAAGAAAATGAAGTAAGGAAATAATCCAACAATTCTAATCACACAAAGTACGTTCATGAAGGTGGTGGATAAACTATTTTCTTTTGTTATTCCGCAGAAAATATCCAATTTTCACTGATAGAGAAGCGATCATGGATCGTACAGCAAAAGTGTTGAATTGTCTAAAAGGGTTTAGGGATATTCCTTATTTTACGTTGAGTGGAGAACAAAGGCAACCTAAAAACGGTATTATTCTGTGTAATATAAATGTCTTGAAGATAGTATGTATAAAAAGGCAGTTCTACTCGTTCTTGAGATATCATCCATATTTCAAGTACAGTACACACTCGCTTATCCTACATCATATATTGCGACAATGGTAACATTTGTTTTACTTTTATTCTCAGAAGCTTTTTGCAAGTCGCTGAAGAAATGTTTCGAGGAAGATAACATGTCAATCATGGACGCTGGTATCCATCTTCAATCAATAGCACAACATAGAATATTCAAAATATTTCATTATGATCACGTGTGATTTATTTCACAGCTGTCACATGTAACGTACCAACGAATGCTGTTCTCCGATCTCAGCGAAATGCTGATATACTTATTGTGTGTGATGCAACTGAATCCGAAAACGACCAAGTTATTGACTATTTCGTGAGTTCAGCAGTCGATTTATCCTGTTAATGAGGCTAATACACATTAATTGTTTGAAGGAATTGTTCAATGCCGAAAAGAAAGCGCGAGAACAAGGCCTCAAGTTCCCCCACATCGATAAAAGGAAGTTGGAGGCAGGTCCGAGAAATGAAATCCATGTCTTTGAGGATGAGAACGACCCAGAATGTCCTATTGTGATATGGATCACTTTGTGCAATAAATCTTACAAGAGTCTTGAAAATGTGACTCCACCGCCTCTTCGTCGCGGGGAAGAATCATGTAAGCTTTATATACTAGGGTAATGGATAACTGGGTTCGGCTTCTCGCCCCAAACTCTTGCCCCCCCCCAAATACACCTTACCTGTCATAGGTTATCGCGGGGGTCTCGATACACTACAGTCCGCGGGCCAAATCCTCCCATTGTGAGATTTTATCCTGCTCGCTAGAACTCGAAATATATATTCATAATAAGTTAAATTCTACTATTTAATGGAACAAAAAGAAATGGACCAAGTAGAATTTTTGATTTCGGTTTTGTTGTTAGTAAATCCGCAGCATTTCTTCTTCATTCTGAATCTTATCATTCTCCATAAGGAATTGTAAACGCTTAACCTATTTGTGATTTCTAATGTGGTGCACTGTATATAATTCAGATGAATTGCCTGAACATGAGAAATTCAATGATTTCTCTATGTTTGGTCCGGGCTCAGTCTATCAAACGACTACACTACGGTATTCGTCCTTACAGTTCGATCGTCTGCGAGAACTGATGCGATATAACGTTGAAAAGAATATAGAGGTAACTTCACACAACATCCTTATTGTGAATCCTTATTTTCAAAACATTGTAATAACAAGTTTCATTTTGCCGCTTAGGCAATCAAGCGCGAGATATCCAAAAAGATATCTCAACGAAGGGAGAAGATGCATCTCGCTACAACGTCTTAGACACTGGTTACAATCTCCCTGACGTACTCTCCACTTTTATCATATTGGGTGCTGACCAATTACTCCCGATTCCATCATTATTTATTCGAATGCAACTCCAGTTACGTGGTGAAACGTTCGCTCGAAAGTAATAATTCGTCTGAATCNGAAATTCTGTTCGAAGTAATTATCAATATAGGTTCTCACCACTTCCGTGTAATAGGAATCTAGATATATTTTGGATCAGTCACAATGATCACGAACGTCGCAAGTTCTGCAACGCAAGACAGAAAGTAATCATGCTGCCTAAAATTATACTCTTTAAGTAAAACTCTATCGCATCCTTCCTTTTAAGATTAAATAGAGGAACACATATACTATGGAGATGATTAATTTTCTTTACCATCATTAAAAGCGATGTGGTGTGATTAGTTAATATAGCCAGTAACATATGGTCTGGGAAAGATCGGTGACTGACTAATAATGAAAAATGGCTCACAGCACATTGCTAGTTTCAACCTTTTAGTATCACTGAACTTTTGCTCTTGTAGTAGTTATACAAATCGACATTATGTGAAGTAGCTAAGTATTGTATGGGAACTGTAATCGCTTGTCGAGGTGATATATTACAATAAAGAATAAGGAAATCACGCATTGAGATGACCATCGCTGCATTTAACGTCATAGGAAGTAAGTGACACACACTTACAAAGAATTGCTCCGATGTAGGAATATTATAGTGAATGCTATGCTAGTGAACGTGCAGAAAGTTTAGATTTTAGATCTTACATTTTCTTTTCACAGAATATGTGAAAAACTCGCTCCGCTTGCGCTTTGTTGTCTAAATTACAAATATAATACTCTACTGTTGGTACTGTTGTACATATTTATAACTGATAAATAAGGATGTCAAAGGAAGATGATAAGGTAAAATGGAAATAACTTTCAATATGTGGCTATTTTTAGTATAGTATTGGACAGGAATTTAGGAATTTAGAAATTCTTTATGCTAAACAGCAACTGAAGTTTTAACTGGAGTAGTTTCTTGAATTGTAATGTAGCATTGGTGTTATATTTCCGAGATATTTTGTTCAGGGGTAACAATTCCTGTATCGTTTCTGTATCATATTCGCTTGACCTACATCAATTAGCTGAATTCGGAAATGAAAAGTGATGATATACTGCAAAATTGAATTGGAAATGTGTCATAAGTAGTATTACATTATTGACCAATAGGAGCAGCAATATTACTCGGGCCTCCTTCACTATTTTCATTGCGTTATATGATGAGTAAAAGTTGGTTCGATTCCTATATTAGGAATGACAACCCATTCCAAGCAAAATAAAATCGACTGATATTATTTTCTGTTGCAGCTACGTTACACCCCTCACACAGTATTGAAAATAGGAATCCTCCAATGTAGAGCAATTTCTGGACAAAGTTTTTGGGAGAAAAGTAAGCGTGCTATAACTAGCTTACAAAAACCGCCTTCTATATATACAGTCGCAAATATATTTTTGTTTTCAGTATGGGGTGGTGGTGAGTATTATGTTCACGTCAGGTGTGACAATGCCCAGGGACCTCAAGATCTACATACAAAAAAATTCAAACGATCCTCTGCCGTGTGTATAGAGGAGGTGTTCCAGTTTACCATCGCAGACGAATCTCGTAAATCTTTCAACGCTGCACTAAAAGCGAGTTTATGAATATAAGTTTTGAACGCATAAATTTTAACATCGTTTCAAATATCTCCTGTTTTCAGATCGCTGTGTGCAAGAAAGCAGGTGATTGTGATCAACATGTTATAGAGCTATCTAATTTTCATTACAACGATAAACAGGAATACTCTATGAAGTTTACCAAGCAGGTAAAATGTATGCTATGACTCGGCGGTAATAGTTCTCGTTAACCTCAATATCTGTAAGGTCGATTTGTTTTGCAAGGTCAATTGATATATATATTCAACATATTCAATAATGTATTCCGCAATATACAATAGTATATAGGGTGTTATTGCTGCAATGTCGATATAAAAAAGTTTATTAATGCTAGTGCTCTAGTGATCTCGCAAATACTAGATCTGTTTGCAATCGAGACGCTACATTAACATCATAGCTTGGTTTCAACCGTTTCTTTTAAAAATGTTTAGAAAATCCAGCTGGACTTCGAAATCGAAAAAATATTCAGGTGACAAAGGTTGATTTACGCAATTGATTGTTAATAGCTGAATTCAAATTTTCACTTTCTGAATGACGTTTGATCTTAGATTACAGAAAATGCGCATTTCAAATGGAATTCATTTATATTGGACTTGCTATATAGTCCGAGACGTATTGTGAAGTGAATTTTATAAAACCAACATTATATATTTTTAATACCAGTATCAGATCTGAAACTATGTCGTTAATCTTAATTTCTATCTATTATATAAACATACTATGCTATACAGGCGGTATACAATACAGTTATACCGGTATCATATGGGATATAGCATCATTGGCAACTTCAAAACAATACATTTTTATACAATTATTTAATATTGTAAAATACTTTATGAAATTTGTTTAGATCGTCTCCCGATTTTCGTTTTTCCTTGAACCTGAGCAACAGTGAGATTGAAACTTTGCGTAAGAGAAAATTGTTAGTATTGAAACAAATGCAAAAAATACTTTCTGGTGAAGGGAAACCAAAGCATGTTGATGAGGTAAATTTCAAACTTACGAGTGAAATTTTTTTTAAAAGTAGAACGAGTTTAGTAAGTCACCAGGAAGGAAATCATATATGTAAATTTGTCAGTCATGTGTCTACTACTATGACTTCAGCATTAACATTTTATTCATCAATTTCTTAACCGGTAAACAACTCCAAAGTATCAGTAGCCTATAAAAGTAACATTTGATCATTTCCAGCGAATAACACCACTTGAATTGTTTTTATAAGGTGCCCACAATATCTGTCATATGTTCTGGCGGTGGATTTCGTTCTGTAATACAATGCTGTGGTGCAATGGAAGTTTTAAAAGAAGAAGGAATATTGGATATGACTTCTTATGTATGCGGACTTTCAGGGGGGGCGTGGTGAGTACATGAGATTTGCTCTATTCTACATCTGTTTTATTATACCGAGAATGATATATTACAGGTACTTGCTGACTGCATATGCAAAGAAAGCCATGGATAATATGAGAGACCTTTCTCAGTTACACACTGATATAAGAGCATCTATAAAATCCAATATGATATTTAATACGTTGATTGACTTGGGTCATTATCTCAAATACAGGTAAAATATAAGATTCTGATTTAATTTAACACATAAACACAGGTTTTTCTTATGTTGGAAGCTCGATTATAATTATTTTTTGCTTTTAGAAAATATCGGGCGATCAAGGATAAAGAAGGACAGCCTGTATCCTTTGTCGATTTCTATGGCTTTACTATTGGGAGATCTCTGCTGGGTTCCGCGGTTAGTATTCAAATTGAACCAGTGGTTTGCGATGTGGGGCGCCTCGAGAGTGGGCAATATTAATATGAAAGGGGAATTTGAGAATGTTATGACTTCAGTTTTATTCTATTGATAGTTCACATCTTCAGACGTGGTTAATAGCATATGTGATTGTACGATTTAGTTATTTTCCGAAGTCTAATTTACTAAGGGTTGGCCATCCGGGGCCCAAATATGCTTCAGCTGACATTTGGGAATCGCTGAATTAAATCTCTGTGTCATAATTGTTTCGTTGGTCTCTAGATTGACGGGAAAATCAGTGATTTGCAGCCATACATTGAGACTGGAAATGTTCCTCTGCCAATTGTAACAGCGATACACGCTCGATCTAAAGTATCGACCGCAAATTTTCATGGTATGGTCAATAGTTTTATTACTATGTATACGCTTTACCTCATCCCAATATGATCCCAATAATGTATTTTAGTATTTTCAATAGCTGACCTCGAGATAACACCGTGGGAAATGAGTTTTCCAAATTACGCCATCAACCTTTTACCTCAGACATTCGGTTCCCTTTGGTACAGAGGAAACTTGATTAAGAAATGTGCAGAATTTCCTGTTCATTACATGTATGGGGTCACGTCTAGCGCTTTCGGAATCCAGCTAAAGTATTTACTGCAAGGAGAAACAACGGAGGCAGACGATGGTTTTATCGGCAGCGTTCGTGAGTAGATAGAGCTGTAGTATACAACATAGCTAAATGGTTCATTCATGGTCGTATAAACTATAAAGTATCGAAACACTTCTCTTGGTTAGTTTGAGTACCGTGAGCTACATTTTGTGTATTATTTAATAATAACTTACAAAGCTCTTACAGCTAGTCCTCGTAAAACGCGAATGGTGTAGTTATTCCGATTTCTGGTTTATTCCGATTCCTGGTTTCTGCACTAAGATTTTGCGATATTTTCACAGGGAAGCATAAATTCAGTCGAAGGAGAACTAGAAGGAAGAGACAAAGAAGTTTTCACTCCTCGGTAATGCTATTATTAAATGGCTTAATGATAGACATAGAATGCATGAATGACAGTTAAAGCGGTCAGTGTAATAATAAATACTGAATGACACTATTACAGATAAGCATGTATAGCCACTCTGACCGCTCCCGCTCAAGCGCAGGATCACTATACACAAGGAAAACTAGCAGGCGCAATTCAAACAACAGTCACTCAAGTCGCAAGTCATCTGTGAGACCGTTGTCTGACGTATTTTGCGAAGGTAAAAAATTTCTTCCCATTTCTAGTTGATTTTCAATATTATTAATCAGGTGGTAAATGTTTTTCTGTTGAAAAAGATGAAAAACCACGCGTTTCAAGATACAAAATAAGCAGCGCTACGCAAAGAAATTCGCTGGTGCCCACATTGCAAGATTCTGAAGATTATTTTACTTCAGGTAACAAGAAATCTGACTGTAAAAGTAGCAGTGTGAGTGTTTGGGGACCACTACAAATTAGTTATTTCTATCTTTCACTTAATTTACTGCTTTTATGTTGTTCGCATCAAAATAACGTGGATCGAGATATCTGGAAGGAAGATGCGTTATGACTTACTACACTTTCATCCATCTGACTTGAAATATTTTTAAAGTTTGCTTTTAGCCTCCATCAGGTCGTAGTTTACATTAAGATATTGATTATAAAGGGTTATGGATTTTTATTTACTTTCATGGCTTTAATTCAACTGAATCCAAAATTGTTGGGCTGAAATATGTCTTTATAGTAAATGCTATTATAAAGCGAGAAACCAGTTCTATTGACCGATCGTATATTGTGTTCTTATCCTACCTCACGTAACAACAACCGTATGTTCTATTCTAATTTTTAGTATTACAAAGGCGAGAGAGTTTATATCTCGAAAATGTCATGGAAAACGAATCCCAGCAAGATAGCTCTTTCAGAAAATTAATGAAATCAATCAGGTACGTACATATACTATACAAAGAGTATGCATCAGGATAATATATAACTTACCTTTATACCCTTTTAGCCACCATCCGCTGTTTAGCGACAGAGAGGCCGTTTTCGATCGTACCGCGAAAATATTCAACGTTGCCCTTGGATTTAACGACGCCCAATACTTTCCTTTAAATCCAAGTCATAAACCGGAAGATCCTTCAGGTATGTATTGACATGTTAAGAACGTTATATGAATTTCCAGCTCCTACATTTGCTTGGCTATTTTGCATTTTATTAATGTGTCATGCAACGGTATTATAAATAGGTTCGCTGTGGGGAGGCTCGAGAAAGTTGACACAACTTTTTCCGCAAAGGCAGTAATGCCATGATAAAAAACTGCTATCTTTCCCTTATCATATATTGCTCAAAAATAGCATATTTGGATTCTTACTAGAGGTGTCAGAGATTAAATTATAACTCTTAATAAGACCGAAAAAGAGCAGTTTAACTTTTTAGTAATGTACTAACTAATGTAATGTAATATACTCCAAGAATAAATGAACTAGTAGCAGTAGTAGAACGAAATGGCTATTCGGCTTTCGACCCAGTGTGGGTAATCAGCCCTATTAACCACTTCTAGCGGACGCCCATGCTTTATGCTAAATCTTTCAAAGGGATTTGGGTTTTCCGATTTTTCTTGCTATTAAAAAAATGAATACGTACTGCTTAAAAGGATAATACTTTGATTGTTCCTTTACTGTGTTTTAGGTATGGACAACAGTATATCAACGGAGGATAAAATCCTGTCCCTAGTAGACGCAGGTTTGTTGAAAAAATGTTAATATTACTGGAAGATTTAATAGGCCATTTGTTGATACAGTACGATACTGTACTGCCATGTGATACTGTATTTTCAGCGCTAGTGTGCAACGTCCCCATCAACGCCGTTTTACGATCAGAAAGAAAATCAGATTTTCTCATAATATGCGATGCCACGGAATATACTTCAGATACGGATTTCGATTATTTGGTAACTCAATACAGATTTTGGATTGTTCCCCCACATCTAATTTGACATTCAGTAATATTTTCGCCCATGTGCGTTGTTTCAAGCTTGTGTAACTTTCCAGGAAATATTCTTGGCCGAACGGGCGGCCAGAGCCCACGGATTAAAGTTCCCGAAAATCGATTTGCAGGAATTGAAAGATGATCCACGAGGTGAAATGCATGTTTTCGAAGATAAAACCGATCCGGAATGCCCGACAGTTATTTGGCTCACTCTCTCCAACAAGGAATACAAAAAGTTCACTGATGTCAAACAACCAGAAAGCAGACCCGGAGACAAAGACAGATGTAAGAAATTTGTGTTAACAGTTGTGAGAACGAACGATTATTTCACGTTATTCTAATCATCTCGTTGACAGACAAGCTTACTAACGACGAAAAATTCAACGAATTTTCGGTTTACGGTGTGAAATCCGAGTACGCGACCATGAAAACGCAGTACACTCCGCTCCAGTTCGACAGACTTCGAGAATTAATGAAATTTAACATAAAAAGGAACATAAAGGTAATTTGAGTCGTTTCATGAACACAATTTTGAACTCATGGTTTTCAAAGCCTTGTCTGATAATACAAGTCTTCCCGAACTAACCGAAGTCACGTAACAATTATTTAACGATATGGTTAGAACCATTAAATTCCCCACTCCTGTGTCTTGAAAGCAACATGGAGGCTCATTAACTCAGTTGAACAAATGTTAAATTCATTCGTAGGGTTCATTCGAATACAATACAGTTTATTTACAGTTTTATGAGCAGTGTACAATGCAATTCGGTATTAATAATTTCGTCTGGGCTAGAATTTCGATGGGCGTACAAATAATCATATTTAGGATAAAATGAAAAAAATCATATGGTAATACAATATCAAACTAAAGTACCTATTTTCGACAAGCCCTCTATCTAGAATACTATAACAGTTTTATCCAAAAAACCATTTCTTAGGAGATAAAGTATCGGATCAGTAAAAAGGTTCTTCAGAAACGAAAACAACTGGAATCTAAATCAGTCGATACGAAAACTGAGCAGAACGATATCTGGACGAATTAGAAATTTCAATAGATAAGCACAGCTAAGTAACATATGAAGACTTTATACCATTGACTCAGATAGAATTAGTATCTGATCGTACACCGATTGCTAACAAACTGTTATTATTTAAAATTTGTGCGAATGAATATTTCTTTTCCAATACGAGAGGTAGGCAAATCGTAAGTTCAAAATTAGGAAGATCTACAAGTAGAATGTCAACTCCGCCTTTCAATGGATTCAAAGGTATTCAATTGAGGGTTCCTTCGCTTACACTTGTCCACTCAATGCATGGAAAGAATTGAATTATGCTGCAAGTTTTGTTGACCTCGCGTAGACGAAAGTTAAGGTTGTCCGTTATGACTGATTTCGCATACCTGAAAAAGTTTCGAGTTGTCACAGTAGTCTTTTTCAAGCGCGTTAGGTCGTTTCGCGTTCCATGACCCTTGAGAAAGTTGTTTGCTCAAATATAGACATTTTGATATTTTTCGCCAGTCGCAATTAGGCAAAGGCATGTGTCCGTGACACGCCCACAAATGTAGAACTGCAATTATCAGCAAAAAATTGGTCATTCGTTTTAACAGCAGCGTGTGAAATGCATGGCTATTTTATGTGGTTTTGAGGTAGGCAAGCTAAATGTTTCTACAAATTATCATGCTACAACACATCGAACCACAGCGAAATTTCAGTGGTTTAAACGCGATATTTCGAGCTGAGTCGAGCAACGTGTTGTTATAGCGACATCACGATGCTTAGTTTGCGGCAAACTAGCGTAATTTAGACCCGGGAGGAATGCCAATCTAATCGGAGCTGTGAAGTAATGATTGCTAAAGGGCCTTGTCTGAAGCAAGGAAAATAGACTAATCTCGATTTAGTAAGAATGTTTGCTCTTCAGATAACACAGTGATTACAAGTTTCGTTTACTTTTGCATCTAGTCGGTGTTTAAGCGTTTCAAGCAGAGTTGTTAGCAGGTAATATCACTGTGTGTGTAGGAAATTATGGAATTTTCTACTATATACATCACCTTCATTTCGCTTGCTATTGTGGTAACTGTTTTGTCATTCTGCGCCTTGACTGAAGAAAAGCAAGTAGAAGGTAATGCAGCTAAAAGGAATCTTACTACAATTCACCAAAGGTGGCCCGGTGAATCACCAGAACGTTATCAAACAGAAGATTTTAAAGGCGCTAACGTAATCTATGGCACAAAGATCCCGGCCGTTGAAAGTACATTGGATTTCACACCACTCGGCGAATTTTCCATTGAGAAATTTGAAGATGACGACAAAAGCCATAGCCGTCGTTCAGCGCCTCGCCGATCAGGCGATTGCAGGAAATGCATGTGGCAAGACTGTCCATCTGTAGATGTAATGCGACAGCATTGCCCTTCTGGTGTCGTGCGGGATCGATGCAAATGCTGTGTAACGTGTGCCAGTGGTGAGGGTATGCCCTGTTACCTTACGGGAACAACGTCAGGCGCATGGATAGCACCGTGTGGTGACGATTTGCAATGTGTTCCTTTTACTGAAAATGACGATTTAGATATCGATCTGGATTCTTGGGGCGGAAGGAAAGATCTTGAAGGTATTTGTTTCTTTTGCTACTATTGTGATACCTGGGTCCATGCATGTGGCGGATGATGTGTTAATTGAGAGTAACTGCCTTAATCCTTAAATCGCCCGAGTAGCCCAAACTCAAATTCATTTAACTGCTTTAGGATAGTGATAAGATCTTTGAACCGGTATGTTGCCCATTTGTACTGGGGCGATGTGCTCAGTTAAATCGTGGAAGAAATTAGACATAGTGAGCAAAATTATAATCAATGCATGTATGTAAACAAAGGGTCTGTGTACTCTACATAGCCAAAAAGTGTAGACGAATTACCGGCCGATAAGTAAGTTAGGCGTTCCGCAATATAACTAACAAAAAAGGAGTAATAAATACGCTGTTGTGAGTTGATTTACTAAGTGAGTGACGTGATTTAATAGCGTGATGCAACGTGCTTCTTTTCTCTTGGAGGAAATATAGTACAGTAATTGATATAGGAATTTGTAGGTTTTACTGTACAAAAGAGCTTTTTTTATGAGATGCTCAGAAAGATCTTGTCGATTGGCAGACGTGGAAAACCGGGTTAAAGTGTTAAAAATCTAGAAATAACTTTGAAAGATTTTCAATGGCTTGCACATCTCATTTTAGTCACTGTTTAAAAATTTGCCTAAGACTGATTTTACTCATTTAAATAATGTGAAATCTCATCATTAAAGTAGGAATATTTTTATAAGGGTAATTCAAACACTTGTAAAAATACGACGGCTTATCTTGAAGGGTTGTTGTTGAGTACCATAATACACGAACACAATATATAAGTATAAGCACACTTGAAGTATATGAATTGGGAAATGAGAAATAATAAAAAAAGAAATTGAGATGGCTTATGTTAGCATATCAGAGATGAACTCCATCTCAGTGTAATGTATACTGCACTTGTATTGCGTGTAAAAATTTGAAATGATTTTCGCGGACTGGAGACTGATAGAATTCTGTAGATCAAGTATCACATGTAGACCACGGCATTCTTCACATTATCCTTGCTGAAACAATTACGTCTCAATCTGTCTCATATTATGTTCGATCAGTCTTTTCATAATTTTTTTCTATAAATGAAAGATAAATCATCAACTTGCCAGTTTACGAATATAATAATATTTTTTCAGGTCAGTGCGCCTGTTTGGAAGAAACACCGGTATGCGGCAGCAACAACGTAACGTATAAGAATATATGTCGATTCCGAGAGGTTGTTGCCAGGCAATCAACAACAAACGAGGCACCTGTGGTGTTTGCACATTCCGGACCCTGTAATGCGCGTAAGTCTAATATTTCAACATAATTTTCGTATAGTCGTCATGAAATAGATTCGAAATCGCATGACTGCAATTTTAACCTTCGACTAGTCGTTTGCTAGGCAGTAGTGTTATGGCTGACAATGCAGTTCTCTTGGTATACTACTATCTGTATATCTGCGAAATGTATAGTGTGCCTTGTAAACATGGCAATTGAAGCAATGACGTAATTGTGTTTTTATCTACCTGTTTTTCAATATCATCGCTATACCACATGTCAAGATACCATCATATATGTACATCACAGTCTAATACCTGATACACTAACAATACTAATGCATTATTTTCATAATATCTTACGTGATCAAGAAAGCAAGATCTTTATCGCACATCGTGATACGACAGACCGCAAAAGCGAAATAATATTTTATGGATAATCTGCGGTAGAGAATATAGATCGAGTTGTAAGGTCAAAAGGTAAATCATCCATACTGCAGAAAAACATGCACAATCACTATATGGCTATTTCCGCCAGATTAACGGATTTAAGATTTACGTGTAATTTACCGACTTTATCCAGGATACCCTATAGTGTAGGCGAACTCGAACATGTCCCGAAGCGACGGGGACTTTGAAAGACAAGAGGGACGTACCTTTTCAGCGTCTAAACATATTTTTTCTCACATAATTTATCTCACTCAAAGTTAGCTCGCTGTCAGATGTTTTGATTTGAAAGCTTATATATTTAGTTTACGTCTCTGAAGGAAACGTGCTATTACGCAAAATAAAGTGGAAACAACGATATCTCGAAAGGATGAAATTTAATACAGTTGAAATACGAACAGTTATTTTCCCAGGAACGTATTCCCTGTTGTGGTTCATTTACTTTTCATCATCGGATATGGCAATTTACAGGAATGATAATATCACATAGCAAAATTGGCGAATGTAAGGCCTATTAGGATTTTCTCCGATTTTCACTCCTGTAAACATCCATATTTTCGTTTTACGCTGGTGAGTGACTGTAATACCATTCTTATATTTACTACTATAAGACTACTTGAAGGCAAGTTAAAGTAAGCAATATATAACTATATCACGAGAAAGCAACAAATGTAAACTATGAGTAATCGCGGTCACGGTCGCAAAACGCCCGATCAAACTAGGGAAACCAAATGCTAATAGCCAACGGTGTGAGGCAGACAAATGTTTTTGCTTGACTAATATGCCCAATATACACAAAGTGTCGTGTTTCACTTTGAGCTCACCCATCTTAGCGAATATAAATACGACACTGGAACCTCTGAACCGCTAAACAAGACGGGTACTAAACGCCTAATTTAAGTTCCGACTTCAAATTCAAAGTCGAATCTCGCCGGAGCGTTAAGTCGCTAATCGCACATGGATAACAAAATTGGTTGGTACGAATTCCTCCCATACGGGATACCTTCAACTGACGTCTCTATGTAAATGGTAAATATTAGTTTTTTCAGGATGAAGTGTTTAATCAAAGTATAAAATATTGTTTGAGACCGATGAGACCGAAAAGAGGTAGGGGACAGGGTAGGGCACAGGGGCCCTTAGCTGGTAACCGGTCGCAAATAACTCTCGAGAAACTGTGGGAATAATCTTTGCTTCATACTGTATAGGGATTATCTTTTGAATCTAAACACTAAATCCCTCTAATGTATCTCAGCTCTGTTCATTTCGCCGTGCGAGTAATTTTCACTTGCGTGGGGCTTACACTCCATAAGCCAGTTAAGACACTTCAGTTAAGAAGTACCCCACCGGCTGCTAGAGACAGTTTTCAAGTTATAAACCGAAATTTTGTGTCAGCGCAGTCACGATCAATTAGAGTTTTGGACACGCTAATATACTCTTGTAGATCTAGACGGATTCATATCTGGTTTTTGAAAGATGAGGATGAAAATCCAGCTTAGATAAATAAGAGGCGGGATAATCCATGAATAAAGTCCCTTTCAAATATTATTTTATTATTTGCTTGTACTACCCTACACGCTTTCTCACACTTCCTATGTACAACCGCTTTTCTCGCTTCATTATTTCATTATAAAAACATTGACGGGCCCCGAGGGTGACAGTGGAGAAGAAACATGAAATAACTGAGAAAAAGTGTCAGTGGCCCCCAGAGAAGCTACAACACCTGTAGAATTTCTTTACTATCTTTGAATACAGTTAGCATCTAAATAACCATGAAGTACTAAAAAAAACGGGAATGTATATATAAATTATTCGTTTGTAATATTAGGTAATGCGAAATGACGGTCAGTGGTTTAACTAAAGCAAAATCAAAATTACTTATATTCCAGTTATGTATCAAATGTGAAAATACCGTCCGAGGAATGATTTTAAGATTTGTAGATAATATGATTAGCCAAAATTCGTGATATTTTTTTGGTCATTCCGAATTATGCAATGTGTATGGATTTTGTGCGTTCGGACAGTACTTCTTTTGTATCCAACTTAGTTCTTGAATATCATCTACAAACAAATAACGTTCGCCGTGGTATATCGTCCGTTCTTTGGATGTTAGCCCAATTCGTCGGAAAGAAAGTTATATTGTACTGTATTTTTTTGCTAGTTAGACAACGGTTATCTGCCTTAAATCAGTTCGCTAACCTGTCCAGTCATAATATTTGGCAGATGGTATAATTCATATGCCCTGTAATCAAAGAATTCTAGAGAGAAGATTACTTTTATGTTTAACCATAAACAGCTATATATACAGTAAACATTGCATTGCTTTGCGAATCCAGAAGATCCGGTTACGTAATGAAACACTTTAGTTTCGTGGTTCAGAGAAACATATTTCGCAACAAGGAAAATGCTTAAGCGGCAATATCAAAGATATATAATTTTCCCTACACGATCTATCTATTACAATTTAGAATATATAACTATATTTTGGAAATAATAAATACATAGAATATATGCGTCCATGGTGGACCCTGTATATGACAGTCGGGAAAAAGGGAGTAGACTGTATACAAAAAAATTGTGCTCCATAGAAAAAAGTTGCTTCATAGCAGTTTGTCCAACAATAATTGAATTTAATTATACGTGGGTGCGTAAAATTCAGGTTCTGTCTTAGGCGAAATCAAATCTTGCTACGTCGTTAGTAACATTAACTACGTCGAACAACTTAAAAATGGTTTTATAAAATCAGTTTACATATTATGACCTTACTATGACACTGTACCAGGGCTAATATGAATAAAATACGAATACAAATATGAATACAAAAACTCTCGCGTACCTGAATATTATTTTTTAATGTTGTAAGTATTGTTTTCCTAACTTTAGCGCCTGAAGGCCAGAACAAAACAGTCAGCCTAAAAGGTAACTTTGATAAATAAACGGCCTTCTGCAGATAGTAAAGATTGGTATTTGTAATGATTTTCATGGACAAAAATTTATCCATTACATGTAAAGAGGAAGGACATTGCGCTGAAGTGGTAGACTAATAAATGTAGCAGAACAACAGACGCCATAAAAATATGCACCGAATCGCTGTGAATTCCATATCTTCAATTGTGGCTTCCGTTTCGTTACGCCTGTTTACATAATGGATATATTAGTTCAAGTTTACGCCCTGACGATTAAACAATTATGGTTAAGCGCTGAAAGTTATGACTTCTCCCATGATTCTGTAATTTTATCTCAGTATTTCCTAGTCTTGATTTTGTCTAAATGTCAGTAGAGTATTACGGTAAACAATCCTATTATTGACATGTAAATGTTTGAATTTCAATGTTTCTGACATAGTGTACTTTATTTTACAATACGTATGATAGTACAAAAGTCAGAATATGATATAAAGATATGGCACCACTCAAATTAATCTGGAATTTCTTAGGAATACACCATTACGAACGTTGGTAATCACTTTCAATTTTTATATCTCTAGATCCTGTTATTGATGGAGCACCAAGAGATGTGACAGGCAAGCTGGGCGAGACTGTTTCCTTTAGATGTGAAGCGTCAGGATTTCCAGCCCCTCGGCTGCAGTGGTTCAAAAAAAATATGAAATCAGATAAAATTGATCACAATTTCGATTTGAACGACGACGATGTGTCTTCCGTCGTTGAGTTGCCTGGATACCTGACGCATGCAGTGACTCAGGTACACAAATATACACTTATACAGTAAAGTATTGCTAACTGACATAAAATGACAATTGGTTTTCCCAGTTGTTCATGATTGCTCATGACCATCGACAAAAATAATTATCGATATATATATTTTTTTTTTAATTCAACATCCTATTAAGATTCTATCCATGTAAAATTGTCAGAGCCAGTTATGTTTTCCAAACATCGTGTAGTACCAGTTCGGCGAACTCTATTAGAAATACAGTAGCTTAGTTTGTAGACATTGCAGGCACTAGTAAATTGAGTTAATCTGCTGGGAAGTTTAGTAAACGGCTTAGGTTTTCAAATCCAATTCAAAAGGTTAAGCTAACAAACATAAAATATTTCAAAACATCTCACACCCCCGTATTTTATATTCTTTACTATATAGTGGTTGCCTAAACTGACAGTTGTTTCAAAGGAAAGGAAAATCATTAGGTGAGTTTAATAACCGTGTGAAGGATTTTCCAAATAGAGCATATCTGGCTTTTGAGGGAAAAGCGCAGTATGCTAGGGTATAAATAACAGAGAACTTTAATTTCGGTAATGTCAACATCTCAAAATAAACTAATGTTAAAAGCATGAAGCTCATTGTTTAAGACGAAGTTCATTCCCCAAATGACAGGATTTGTTTCATCACATGCGACATTATGGATACAGAACAAGTATTAATATCCGTTATTGTATTGAGGTTGTGTCTCCTGGGAACAAATTACACTAATGTATAAAAGCATACCCAGTTTTACTGAATGAAGCTAGATTTGAATGTAACTCCTATGTAACTTTATTACGTTTTCATATTTGAGAAAGCCTTGTTACTCGAATTGACGAACTAATGACCTCTTCCTGTGTATGCAGGCACTTAGTGGTATAGTGCCTTCTGATTTTCCATATAGTATGGATTTGGTGATCCTTAGTACTTCTTCTCTTCTGAACCCAACTTCAGAGATTTACAAACCGACATAAACCAACAGAAATTTAGCGCAATTCGGATGAACAGGTGTAGATCGTTAGCGAGCCGCATAATAAATTGTAAACAAACATGTTCTCGAATTTGAGATAATTTTGATGTGCTGTCAAGGCAAACAAACTCACCGTATATAGTATAATCTATTTAACAGCCTGACAAACGGAATGATAAGTGATGCATTCATTAGGAATGAGAATGTGTTGAAAGCATTCAACTTCCTACATTGTTTGATCTTAGGGTGGTCCGCCTAAAATTATCACTATCAAATTGCTACCTCCATTGAACCATCTATCTAATATGCATGACCTGGCTCCTCACATGTAATACAATGGTTATGGAAAGTGAATCGAATAAGAGCGTAATCATCTATCGTTCGTGAATAAATAGCAAGCGTCGAAAATCTGTTCCCAGACTATAAGCGATAAGTCAACCATCTTATACTCATAAGTAAACACTATTATCCATTCTTACGATAGCGCCTCATTCCAATTACAGGTTAGAGGAGGTCCAGCCAAATATCAGCTTACCACTTGGCTGACTCTGGATGGAGTGGGCTCGCAAGACAAAGGTACGTACCTGTGTCGGGCCAGCAATAATTACGGTGCCGTGGAAGGATATGCACTTCTGACGATAACGAGGCCTTGACCTTTGGGTGTGTCTCTAAGAAGGTAAATTATCCTTTAATTACGGACAAGATTGTTAAATGTGTTCTTACACACCGCCCATTTACCAGGATTACGATCTTCACATAACAAAGTTAATGTTTTTATAACGTTAATATTCAGCCCATGAAAATATCTTGTCAGGGCTTTTAATTTGTCAAACCCCTAAGACAAAAGGATCCACCAATATTTGCAGCATGAGTAGATACACCGTCTGCACCCACACAGATCTATAGAAAGTTTAAGTTTGTACACTGTGCAAATACGAATGAAACCGCTCATGTATCTTCGTTTTGAGAAATGTATGTTTTGATGTGGTGTTACAGATGATGATGACGTAATCGTCGTGGCTTAGTACGGTAAAACTTTTGCGCCGCCAGGTCGTTGCGGTTTCGTGTTTGAGTGAAGCGCCAAAGCATTAAGTTGTTTCCAGGTGCGCGAAGTTGCCAAAATACTTAAAGAAAAATGATTGAAATTCATTGTTCTTGTTAGAATCCCAAGGACGTAGAAAAATTTGACAAAAAGACATCGTACTGGTAGATATGCAGACATAATCGTATAATGGTCAAGCCGGAAGGTTTCGAGGAGGTTTGAATTTCTTGTGACGTAAGTTGATGTATTGTAATCATGCTCCTGTCTATGAATATTCGTAGCCGTGTCTTCCCACATCTGTATCACAAAGACTGCTTGTGCATTTGCTAAAATTTATTCCCAGTCAGGTGGGATCATTGCAATCCAATCGACTACACCGAACTTCGTGTCAACTAAATAATTAACTTAACCATACTCAAGCAAAAGACTCTACTCAAAAAGAATCATTACAAAAATGTTACTTGACATAACGGTGATTCGACATTATCAACTCCGTTACCACACTGTAATTCTTAGCTTAGATCAAATTTGACTGTGTGGTGCTATAACACAACTAATTCGAATACAAACTATTTGAACATTATCTTTATCTATTATTGCTAGCTTCCCCATTTTCGCCAACTTCACAATACATCTCGCTGAATAAATGTGAATCCGCAGTAATCATCACAAAGTGGGTTTTCCTGCTCCATTCTAAAGCAAAACTTACTGTTTACAAAATATGAAGTTAGGGTCTAGTGCTATCAGCTCGTTTATGGTAACCACATCAGGTGGTAAACCGCCTAGAATAGTTTAGCAGACTGGAAGACACATAATTACAGATGACTGCATTATTTTCCAATTCGAATCCCAAAATAGCGCTTTGACGGCTTTAGTGAAAGAAATAGTTGATATTGTATAGTGTAAATTTTCGTTTATAATGAAGAAAGAGGCAAAAATCCAACTGGTGATATTTCTAGCAATGTTCAAACCGAAATTTAATTACAAAATGAACGAAGTAATGATATTTGTATAAATTAAATTAACGAAAACTCCCGAAGTCTGATTATTAGTAATTATAATTAATATATGATAATATAATAGCATCATCTTTTTGTAGTATCGATAGTTGTAGATATGTGGACGTATAGTCAATATTGTTACTGCAGCAGTGCGCCCACTGAAGGCTACTATGTTACTATGACTTATTTCCTATGTAAAACGATTTCTTATCTCTGAAGGTAGACTAGAAATATTTGAGATAGTAAAGAATACAGAGGTAAGGCAATTCTAGTTCTAACTCCATACATACATACTGCTTACTTGTACAGTTGAGATGGTTTAGGAGATAAATTAACTATTTGCAGGTAATTTTTCGTTACTTGTAAGAGTCTGTGGCAATATCGTAGCATTTTCCCATCATTTTGCTGTGTTTGCAATCTGCCAACTGTTTCCTATTGAACTGAATCTAGTGATTGAATTTACCCTATGACATTTTTGAGTATTGGAAATAGTAAAACTTTTACATTTATTTTAATTCGATTATCAGGCGACGAACGATGCAGTCATTACGTGTATGTACGAATTTAGATAATCGGGCAACACTCAATTTGGGTAATTATCGCCATATCCTTAAACAATCAGCGGCCTTCATTTTTCGTAAATACAAAAATTTAATACTCCAAATAGCACGGTATAGAAATAATACAGGTTTGCTGAAACTGCATAGTAATATTAACTGATGAATGAAGTGTTATACAAATCATTTTCTATATAGTCTATTTTATAGACTTTCTGTAGAACAATATTCAGACTCGTTCAACCGTAATACTAATTTCAATATACAAAAAATGAAGGTTTACAGGAAGTAGATGTTGAAAGATATAAGGTTAAAGCCAGGTCATCGTTATATATAATAGACTGTAACATTTTATTACATTGCATTTCATTTTCTCTATTTCGTATACTTATATTTTCTTTGGAAAGATAGTGACTGCACATTTCACGTTCATAATTCCTTTAAAAATCAGTGATAGACTGCTTTTCCTCCTTAGTTAAATCGTCTTTTGGCACCAGACACCTATTATCGACGTATTTTGTTTCGTACAACCATTTAGAAATAGATGGAATGACTTTAGGAGGGTGTTTTTGTAAGACCTGCCGCTTACACAATCTACAAAAGCTTGATTGATGACCTCTCGCGATATCTTCGTATGGAACGTCCTTCAACTCCAGGAATCTCCATTTATGATATTCCATATAAGCTGTATGATTTGTATCAAGGTAATTCAAGTATTCCACAAGATGCTTAGGAGATTTAAAGTCCTCCGTGTGAATGAATGAATTGAGGGGTGCTACCGCCTCGACATCTGATTTCGTAGGACCCCATACAATTGGAACCAAGCCAGATGACAAACCGTTTCGCCAGAACTTCTCACTAATATAATCAGGACAATGTATCGAATTTTCGAAAGACAAATAGAATTTGTATTCATGAACGCGATCCAAGATCTTTCCGTTATACAAACTATGAAAACACTTCCCGAATTTATCCAGTTTCAAACCAGCATCTACAAGTTGTTTTGCATACAACATTCTCTGAGTCGCACCGTGCATTCCGTAGCAATTGCTTACGAACCAAACAGCCATCTTGGATTTCGTTTCTAGCATCGTCTTCAGTTGACCCTTGGATTCTAAACTTTTCGAAGTAATGTGAGTTAGATGTTTGTTCCCGAAATAATGCTTTATATCGGCGTCTCTTCGGAAGAAAAACGTCAGGTTGAAAATGGGATCGAAGCGTGGATCTTCAATGGCTGATTTGTACCAGTATGTTTTGGCCGGCGTTTCTCTCGACCAGAAAACATAGACTTGTTCAGGATTTCTAAAACAAAAAATTTGAAGAGATGAATATAATATGCCGAAAATCGACAGAAAATTATTTACTATTTTTCTGAAGGAGATCGTATAAATCAGAACACCCGCTGCTAGTATTGACGACGACGCCTAACTTTACTGCGAAGAATTGAGGAATTAATATTCTTCTATTGGCATAAAATCTTCTAGCGTTTGACTAACGGTAAATTCAATGTTTATACTGACTGCATCTCACGTTATTAATGATCGAATTAACTCGAGTTTTAAAAGTTGATCTTGTTTTTACTAGGATTAACCTTGTGCTCGGATCTGGAACATCGAAATTCTTTGCCAAATCAGGATGATTGAATAAAACGACTGCGGTGCTGTATTTTACTTCGCTTCTGTCTGTAGTCACTTGGCAACTTCCACATTGGGATCCCAGAAGGAACTCCAGGTGTTTATCGCGATCGCTTTCCATGAAGGCCTGGGCACGCCAGACAAGTATGATTGGTGTTGTTATTCGATTCTTCGTTCTAATGCGAACAAGTCTGCGAACGTTCTTTTTCCCGACAGCTACAACGTAATCCTCAGGATCCTCAGTGGGTGAAATATCTATAGAACAGGTAAATCTGTATCAACACAACCTGAATAGCATGTTTGAAACTGTAATGTAATGTGGAAAGGAAACCAGTAGAAATTACGGTGGTCTAAGGAGCCTTTGACGAGTCCTATTAATATTATTATTGTTCACCTCCCAATTCATCATCCTCAACAGAAGTCACGTCTTTGTTCATATCATTTTGAGAGTACTGCAGCTGCTTTTGTCTCGAATTCCGGTCATCCTTCTCGAAGACAGTGTACGAGAATTCCCCGTCCACCTCCTCTATTCGTCTGTTTTGTTCCCATGACGATTTCAGCAGAACGACGACTGCCATCGATAAAACTATAATGACCACCTTGTAACTTGTTGCCCGTTCTGACGACATTATCATAATTACAAAGTAAATACCCAAGGAATAGGATTCCCATAAAATATAATTCGAATTTTGATTGCCTTCTGTTGAAGATTGGAAGCAATTTCCGGAGAATGGCTACCGAATATGGTTGCAGCTTACGTGTGCAACTTGGTACATACAATAGGCTGTACAATTCAGCTATTTATAATTACGATGCAATTTTATAACACTAAAAATATCAACGAACATATAAACTTTCAGTAATAAGCTTTTAACCCCATAACAAACGTCTTCTGTCAGTTTGTCTATGCAAAACTTTTCTTGAAGCCATGCTAATTCACTTTTACCTTTTTAATCTATTCTGTTTGTAAACATAAACGACCATACACTTCGGGAGTTATCAGATTATCCTTACTAAAAGTCTACTACACCTTTTACAATACTTACTTCAGGTCCTCTTACCTAATTAATCTTGTTGGAACGGAATATGGTCGTTACCGGTCACAGTTATAGGTATTCCACTATATTAACACTTATAGTTGTCAATAATACACTCTATGCTTCTCTATATCTCCCCAACTCTGTTCACGGAGGCAAACTTTAAAGGTATGAACAGTACCGTATAGTATCTCCAGTTAATACTTCGTATTTAATGCACAGCCCAAGATAATTGTTCGTAATTGCACAAATTAGGCTGACGTCAAAGCCGTCTACCTTGTCTCGTCCCAAGGATCAAGTTAAGTATCTGGACCGACGTTGGAATACATTTACTGATACGCATCTACTTATCTTGTGCTCGCTTTTCACTGGTAATTTAATTTGAAAACTTCTAATTATATGAATCATTCTATCCCTAGAACTTAGTAATTCCTTTTACGGTAACTTTTGAATCTTCTTATAGTGCAACAACAAAAGAATTACTGGAATGCTGGACACGTAGTTGCGGGTATTATCCTAATCCGAAATCACTTGGACTCCATTACTCATTCAAGTGACAGCAATTACAACATATGGAGGTATATTATTATGATGTACTTTATCGCTAATACTCTTGAAATGGACGTAGTAGAAATACTTTTATAAATTTCAGTTGTTGTATGTATATTTGCATCCATCAGTCCTGTTTTTATTGTTTCGCCCCCCTCCCTGAACACAGTCTATCTAGAAACGACTTTTATAAAATCACAGCGATCGAAATCATATAAAAATAAATCAAATAATATAAAAAAGCTTGACTTATAATTGCGTACGCCGTTCAGTATCCGAACCAGCCGAACCAATTAGTAACATAATGAAAGCCCGCGGCGTCATTCATGTATTAACATGTATTAACATGTATTAACTCTCAATATAATTACCAGCTGACATTTGAAATAAGATTACAGATACTTCAGTAATCGAAGAGTGACTAAATAATGTTAATTCAAAGTACCTATCTCTACGTTATTTTATTTTCTCCCATTGTTTATTCGACGTTATTTTGCATCAGTTCATCCTTTTCATGCTTTTCAAAGTACTGTATACATATACCATTCACATGTTATGACAGTCAACATCCAATTCATTCCGTTCATTTTTCAGAAAAACTATTGTCAACGATTTCCCATATCGTGTATCATTCAGAGCGTGCCATTTGATATCCGACCTCCTCACGCGAAGGTAATAAGGGATTTAAGTTGTTGACACGAAAACGCAACCACCATTCACTCTGTTCAGTGAGAAATGTTTCTGTAAACTGTGAAGATATTTACAACAGACTGAGCATCGCATTGTCTGGCTGGCTATATTAAACTACATCAAGATAATTTTTTAAACTAGCAAGTATGTCCAGAGAGCCAAGTATTCAACTATTAGCTGCTTCAGTTGCACTGTCACAGGGTTTTAAATTAAACTTATAGATACAGGAAGAAGAATGTCAGAAGATGAATAAGTTGCATGTCACACTAACAAGTGTTGAATATAAAGTTTTAAGGTTAAATTAGGTCTACATTGGGATTGTTTCTTAGAAACCAGTTCCAAATAATACGATTCATATTCGTTATGGAATTCGCATACATATGCTAACATCTGGAGTCTGTGCTTTACATAAAATAGGTTTTGTCAACTCTATTTTCTTAACATATCCTGACTATTTTCTAAGCGTAATGTGATATCATTCCGTCCACAATACACCATTTGGAAAGGCTTCAGTACCTATGTTGGGATGTGAATATTCTGGGGAGACGTAAATGTTTATTTGTGTTTGTAGTCATACTTATCATATTACAGGTTTCTTTCTCAGTGAAGCGTTGGGTTCTTTTGAACATTTCATAGAGTATTACATCTAAATGTTGTACAATATCTCCCAAACTTGGATTTGATTTGACTCAAGGTAGTTTTGTGAACTAATATATTTTTCTTTCTATACTATTTTTTACTGGTATTATAACCTTTAATAAGTAGATCTGTATCTTTGCCTGACTATACGTTAAAAATTTTGTTACTTATGAACAGATCGTTGCGTTGATACATAATGAAAAAGATGCCACACGCCAAAGAGGAAAAATCCGATAAGAAGCCAAATAAGAAAAAGTAAGAAATTTCAATTCCAATTTGCCCTTTAAAATCAAATTTATCATATTTTAATATAAATCTAATCATTATGAAAATCTATCATCCTTTTTTGGTCCGAATTAAAATATTTCCTCAATTCAACAGGAAGGAAAAACGAAAAGATGTCTCGCAAGCCGGGAACACAAAACAGAGAAAGCAGAAAAAAGTCAAAAAAAGTAAACAATAAATATAAAACTCATTAGTCGTTAAGTGAGCGTTCTTGTGTGCTGTGATTAATGGACATTTAATTTTCACAGGCATTTGTATCTCCTACTCACCGGACTCTAGTTTCACAGAGAAAAAACTTGTGTGTGACTTCGTGCACGGAATGAAGGAGAACAATTTAGCAGATGACATTTGGTTAGAACTCAGAATTTAAAAACATCATAGAATCTAGTGTTTCGTCATCGTAGTGTTATGGCAATAAGATTATATTTCTCAGTCTATACGTCATAGGATTACGTCTGCGCCATATTGAGTCTGTAAATTAGTATTTGGGTAAAGGGTATGGTATATTTATTTTATATTCAATTTCATACAGGTTTGATAAAGACGAAGGCATTGTGAATGATCCTAGTTGGTTAACACTGCGTTTGGAAGCAGTTGACAGATGTAGAGCTGCCATTATGTTAATATCGCGAGATTACATGTCGTGTCCGGTATCGTTATATGAGAGTAAGGTAGGTGCTGAGATGGCGAATCTTGTACACTTACGGTTACTTATATATAGATTTGTATTTCAGATAATTCTAGAAAGACTGATCAGTGAAGAGGATTCAAAACGTCCTCGCGTTTTCTGCATTTTGCTCGAACCGGTATCTCTTCCAAGATCCTTTACAGGTTTTGCTAATTATTCGTAGTACTAGTCAGCTAATCCGGTATCGTATAGAGCTATATAGTTTACGAACAATGTCGGAGGTAATTCAGGATGCCAGGAGGGCAAAGGGGTTACCAGTCAACCCATATAGGGCAGTACAATAAATGAGGGACAATTATTTATCCTGGGCATGCTATCTCTTGAAAATTAAGATATTTATCAGTACCGGAATCCAAATTCGTAACTTACTGTTCGTAATCACATTTATTTAGAGAGCCTTTCGTCAGCTCGAGCGGGGCTCGTAGACCTTACAGGAGACTTAGAGCATCTTCCTTTAGCCGAAAAGACTTCATTTGCTGTTGGTGCATTAATCGAAAAACTTGATGAGGTTTTGTGAATTTACAATTTACACACCAATTGTTGTCACACGCTGTTAAGATGAGATGCATTTTTTTATCAGATTGCATCCATTAAAACACCTTATATTCTGCCCCCTACCGAGCGTGATGCTGAATTTACTGGAGCATATCGAGGCAAACCCGTGGTTCACTGGTCCTCTAATGATGTGGTTGAATGGCTGTATTCCATAGGTATCAGAGAATTCTACAGGTATGGAATGTGCCGTAATTCGTGCTATCGCCATTAGCTGAAGTATTATTAATACAACATAACCAAACCATTTTTAACGAGGAAATTTTTAAATATGAAAATAGACAGTCATTTTCGGAACAGGATGTTGATGGATACCTTCTACTCGCAACAACGGATAGCGAACTGCAATGGACTCTTGGTATGTTTTCTGTAAATGTCTATGCTTTAATATCGTAGCGTTATTTATTTATTTTTTCCATACTATATAAACCCGGGGGAATTTGGTATCCATTCGATATTCATTCTTTCCAGGCGTTGATTCAAAAATTATGAGAAAGAAAATATCGAACCAGTTACTGCAAGTCCTCGAGCGGGAACAAAAACTAGAAGAAAATTGGCATCTTCGCGCTCGCGTCACAAGACCTCGACAAGATCACGTTTATATAATATACGATCCTCAGGACGTTCGATTAGCTTCAAATTTGAACACAGACCTCGCTAGAAGAGGCTTTAAGGTGAGATAGCCACTGAAATAAAAGGTGAAGGCTACGTCATCAAGCTTGTCCTCGTTACAGGTTCTTACTCATGAGAAACTTGGTCAATCCAGAGCTGAATTTTTACAACTAAATGGTGCTATACTAGCGCAGTGCAGTCATGTCATATGTATCTTAACTGATGCAGCTGCTGCTTCTCCGTTTGCTTTTCACGAAGTGCTGTTCTCCTGCTGGCTAGGTGGAAGAATGATGATATCGGCAGTATTCAAAAATGTGTGGGAAAAGTTGAAGAATCCAATAAAAGCCGCGCTTGGTGAGTCTCCTCATCTTTCCATGTTTACTCTCTACCCATCATTGCATTGCTCCTGTACTCTGTAAAGAATATACACTTTCCTAATATACACTATCTGTTTATCAATGTTATATACCCAAGGAAAGTCAAATGATTCTAAATTCTGCTTACTATAATGTAGGAGACGCTTTATCCGTTGATTTCGAAACCAAATTGTACTCGGACAGCATGGATGTTCTAGAACATCATCTTAAACCTCCTGAAAAAATTGCGGGTGTGGTTTTAGAACAGGTAAAATGATATTGCAATTGGATAATATTTGTCTTATACTGCATTTTTACCTCCTGGGCGTCCGTTTTTCAAACCGTACCAGTACAATCCCTGGTATTTGTAATACTAGAAATTCAGTAACTGTTGAGGTATGACATAATCAACATATCGTCAAGTAAATAATCATTTTTGTGCCCTAGATCGGAGGTATGTACCTTGTAGCACAGACTTAATGATGACATTACACTATACAGACCTATCTCGATCGAATGACCGAAGCTCTGCAACCTCTGCGCGTACTTGCGACACGGAATGCAGATGTGAATATCTCAACCACGTCTCCCTTTGGGGAAGAGACTATGCAAGCAAAAGTTTTTATAAGCTATCAATGGGACATGCAAGCCAAGGTTACTATATTTCCAGATATACGATGTAATTTGTTCAAATTGGACAAAATGTATATCCATGATTTGAATATGTAGTGAACGGTAATAGTTCTGAATATATTCATGATATAGGATCAATAAGTGGCAGAGAAAATAGTGGCTTTAACACAAAACTTAAGCTCTTTCGCTAGTACAGAGTTTGGTAAGCCATCTATTATGTATTTAGGTCTTAGAAATAGCAGACCATTTGCAAGCAAATGGGATGCCGTGTTGGGCTGACATGACAATGACGACGAGGCCGTCATTATCCCGTATGAGTGTGCGCACGACGTCATCGGCAGCGTCGACTGCTGACATCATGCAGTCTGAAACTTTGAAGAGTCATATTCAGAGGAATATGAAGGTATTTCGGATTGCATTGATATGTGGTTTTTCAATAGTGACCATATCACTGGAACATTTTATACGTGAACCATTATCTTTTTGCAGACCGCCAGTGTCGTGTTGTGCTGTGTCACCCCCCAGTATTCAAACTCTGCCAACTGTGAGCAAGATCTGGCATTGGCCGTCAAACTAAACAAACTAATATTACCGGTTATGCTGCGGTTTGTTTCGTGGCCACCCGAGGGAAGTAGTGAAAGAGCTAGGCGATTAATGGCCAGACTTCCGAAACCTGTTGACATGAGCAACGAGAAATTATATATCGCTAATTTGGGTTTACTTACAGAAAAAATCTCACAATGTATAAATCAAGTGAAAACGCCTCGTTAAGGATAGAAGAATGAATACGATGCTTCATCTTCTTTCCTATAGTACAAAGCGATCTTTTATTATTTACATCATCCCCTGACGTGAACGTTTACTAAATCAAATATGTGTGAAAATCGAGGAATTCTCATGCAATCTAAACTTGTCATAATTTACAAGTATTCGATGATCGTTCAAAAGAAGCTCTTGAAGCTCTAAACCAGGGGGACCATTTATTATTGGCCCGCGGCAAATTCTAAAAATTATAATGGAATGCGGCCTGCTAGCACTGTTAAACGGAAGATATGAATAAAAATCTCTCCAGATATAAATGTTTCGAGCAATAAAGCGACCTGCAGCCATAGTCTGCAGTTCTTCTCATGTCGTGTCCTCCCCGTTATTACACAAGCACACGACACAGTGAGTCTGTATAGCATACAGAATAACATTTTTATTTATTTATTGTTCTATAGCACATGCAACTTTTGTTAAAAAAAGAGATCAGAAGGAACTATTGGCCCGCGGGCATCTTCACTTTATCAAATATGCAAAAAGTGTGGATACCTCTGCTCTAAACCAACATAACCAATCCCAATCCGCAGCGTGGTTCGTACGTCTTACCAGAAAGACAATATTTTGCATTTTTTTATTACTTTTTATTGTTATGATTAGATGTTATCAGAATACCTAGGAGCTAGTTTGGGCAGCCTTGTGATTGGTACAAGTCCGCCCTACGCTGTAACTGTATAGGTAAGCTGAATAGTTCATAAAGTAACAGGTAGTACCAGTTCGACTTCATTCTTGTTGTTTTCTGCAAGCAAGCGAGCACAGAACTCAGTATGGGAATGTTGTATTGTCTTTTGTTCGGATTTTTAGTGTCAGTGGTATGCGGAGACATATACTACACGGAGCCAGAGTATCATGCTAGTGATTACTCTTCTTACCGCCCTGTCAGTGTAAGTAGTTATTTTGCATCAAGTGTTATTTAAATACAATTGCAAATGACCAGACTCGATCACGTTATTCATTCGCCACCAAATTTATAAATAAAATAAAATATTCACTAATATCAGGTGAACAAAGACTATGCTGACAAATTTAAGTATAATAATGGAAAATATTCGTACGGTGTGTCCAGGAGAAAATGCTCAACTTATAGGTATGGAATTCCTCAATCTTAACTGAATAAAACTCGAGTGTTGACTTCCTCTATTGTCATCCGATAGAGACTACAACAAAAAGAAGTGCCCCACGAATGGATACCGACCAGCAGGTCATGGCTATGGCCCGGTTTGCAAGGCCCTGCCGTGTGACTTCAAAACTAATTATGGATTCACAAAATGTAACAAGCGTATTTATCTCAACAAGGAGTACACGAGATCCGGACGAGAATGCGGCCACGTGTGAGAAGTCAACTTCCAACTTGTCGCCGTTTCATTGTCTCCATTTAACATTTCGTTTCTTCCTCTCTATAGCAACGGTTACTGCGATAAAAGCCCACGTCCTGGTTATGGTGGTAGACATGCTCCTGGCAATGTTGCATATGTTCCAAATCAAGGCGGCTGCAGATGCCAGACGATTTGGTGCATGGTAAAGACCTCCGCAGTACTCAAGGACAACAATCCGAAATATGGCGGTTACAAAAAGGATACTGTTACAATCAGTGTAAGTTCATTGAAGTAGATCCATGGCTAAGATATAAGGGCTCTTTGTTGTCATTGATGGCGAACAAAGTGATGTGTTTGTATCAGATATGTGGGGTAAATTACACATAAACTTCCTGACTCAAAACATGCTTCTGATGAGAGCATAGGGGTTAAAAAATGGTAGAAGCCGTAGTGGATTATCGATTATCGTAAGAATCTCGCTAACTAGAATTGTTGTTATTTTTGGTATCGAACATTTCTATCTGTTTGCATGTGTTGGTGTATCACTCGTTTACTTTGTGGATGTATCATTCATATTTCTTCCTTTATTTCAGTACCCATGTGGCTGTCAGTGCAGAGCAAAGAACGTCAAGGGTTAAGTTGTTTCTTGGATAGTGTTGTGAAAAGTTGACGGACCATTTGAAACAAACCGACAAAGTGTTAACTTGTTCATATCTGTATTCAATTCACCACTGGGACTAAATCTATTTTAACGTAGCGATAACATTGTAGCAATTTTTGCCCGGAAAGTGGTTATTAATAAAATAATTCAACATTTAGAATAATGAAGCAGGTAAAAGAAACTTGCAATATGCGCTATATGAAATGCATTGCGAAATAAATCATATGCGGAAACCAAGTGCTCAGAGAAATCGGTTTCCTAAAATATTTCCTGCGCCGCTCTCTCTTGGCAATGAATTGTTTCACCACCCTTAGGAAGGTTCGATAACTAGAAAACAACGGATGTGATTTTCGAGCATTGGGTAAAGGTTGATCGTCTAAATATGGCTCATGGGAACGAAAGTAACGTTTACTTTGCGTCTCGCAGCCTGGTACAACTAGGCTACAGGCTATAAGCTGTGCAGTCAAGGCAGGAATTTGTTTTGTTATTTTGTGTCGTTATCGCATGTTCATCTACCCTTTGGCTTCCTTTATTAAGCAATGCGGGACAGATAAACGTAGATACGAATAATTTTGTGTCGTTATCGCATATCCATCTACCCTTTGGCTTCCTTTACTAAGCGATGCGGGGCAGATAAACGTAGATACGAACAAAGATATAGTGTACAATTCTGTAGGATTGTTGTTATGTAGAGGAGAGTTAATTTTCGGTATTGTAAATTTAAGCTTACATTGCAGAGATGAGAGATAGAGATACCACAGCAGAGACCGAATAATGGGATTGCTATCTTTACCATACCTTAATTATCAGCGCAAGAGTCTCTCGTGATATAGTAATTAGTAATAATAATATAGAACGAAAACCCTAATTATTCTGATCTGAAACCCGTTGGAAATCGATATAGAGGCGTGAGCTTCGTATTCAGTTAAACAATTGGATCAATATGTAAATTGAATCTAGAGATGGATTCCCATTTCGTGTGACTTCAAGAGCACCTCATAATTTATTCATAAATCCCATGAAATATTGTCGAGGCACACGTGAGGGTTATAGCGTATTGGGCATCAGGGATTTGTCGTGAATAATTAGAATTTGAGGAATGTTTTCCAATGAGAATTTATGCAGTAGCCATGATAGTATTAACAGGTTGCAGTGGAAGGAATCCATATAAAAATGATGCACCTGTCAGACTATACCATTGTTATTATAACTGTAAGCGTCACGTATATATAGAATAGTAAATTAAGATGGAAGGTATCAGTGTATGCAGTGGCATGATCTATAATTCCATGAGGATAATAAACTGCCATTTGGGTAGGTTATAGAAATATTGCATAAACAATTTTAGGGTTCATCCGCTACCCATTTCACTTACTGAAAACAAGTTTTCCTATTAGATTATCTTACATTTTTCCATCAGTGCTAAACGGGGACATAAAGCCTGAGGGTACTTGCTAGTAAATGCTTTGTCATTGCCTGCAGACAGAATTGTTGAATTTATCAACAGTGAACACTACAAATAGAGTTAACTTGTTAAGGTTCAGAAGTTCAGTTTGTAACAGAGTTAGTTGTGTATCTAGTTGAGATAGAGCCGTGGTTCCCAAACTATGGTACGCGTACCACTAGTGATACTAGAACCCAAGAAGGTCTTCCAGGTGGTACGCGAGTAACTGCCCGATATTCTGGGAATCAACTGGCGTTTACGCGACCTGGCCTTTCGTTGGTAATTTAAATTAATGGAAAATTGTTAGGTGTAAACCCCCCAGAAGCGAACAGTCGAATTTCTTGGGCCCCAAAATTAAAAGCTATTTCAATAGTAAGGAATAGTGGTAAATAGCTTGCCTAAGTTCAAAATCTTCAAATCTCATCTATATGAAACAATGCGTTTCCGCCTATTCGCAATCTCTTCTATAATACTGACAACTACATCATATCATACTACTTTGCTGCTATTGTATTGTGTCGTGAATGTAGTTATGAGAAAATTCAGTTAAAGATTGTAACACTGTAAAAGAAGTAGAGATGAACAGCATTCAGACAGATATACAGTCGCCAGCAGAAAATTATCAATAACCCGACCACAGAGTGTTTAGACCCGAGTTTTCTCTGTTCGTGCATTATTCTGGTATGCATCCGGACCTCCCTGTGAAATTTCGTAAATATCCCTGGCGTTTAGCAGAGAATTTTAAAGTGTATCTGTTCTTAATGTACCCTTAATGTACCAGTGTTCAACCCCGAGTTTCTTTGTACATGCATTATTCTGATATGGATCTTGACCTCCGTGCGAAATTTCGTAAAATTTCCTAGCGTTTAGCAAATCGTTTTCAAAAGTCTATCTGTTCTTGATGCATTTCCATTGATAACAGGGGGAGGCAGATTATTAGGGCCCCTATTTGAAAAAAAGTAACCTATAGCACATTTGTGCCGGAAACCGATCTCCGTGCAAGTTTTCTGACCGCCTAGTCGAGAACCTCTTTATTGTAGGAAAGTCGTATAATGTGTTGTAGTTCTTTTCTGTCTTGTAGTTGTGATCATCTGTCGACAATCTACTTCTCATTTATCAGTCAATTTGCATCTCTAATATTTACTATTCTTTTTTTTCTGTGTAGTAAAATGGCATACAAGATATTTACAGGAGCCACTGATAAAATTGCTGTTGCGAATCCATTACTTCGCAAGGCAATTGTGGTCATTTTTATTTTACTTTTCGCGGCCACTGCATCTTATTATTATAACAATTCGGGCGAACAAAAGGGAGACGTCAGAAAACGCAGGGCACTTCCAAGCGCCACCTTGGAAAGCACAAATACTGTAGAAGACCACAGCGTTCCATGGTACCGTCGGAAAGTTAATTGGCAGCTTAAACCACTGACCAGTGAACAGAACACCTATGTAACGAATCTCATAAATAGTCAAAGATTTTACCAGCGAATTCTACCGTATTTATTGTCACAACGAACTCCGGGTTCATATGGAAGTCGATACGTTAGAAGTTCTTTGAAATCCCTGCTAAATGGACAGCTTGGTTGGACCGTGCAAGAAGACCCTTTTTACGCCTGGCCACCACGGCCTTTTAGGATAACGCAATTTACAAATGTTATTGCCACATATAATCCAGTTGCCCCACGACGTCTCGTACTTGCCTGTCACTACGATTCAAAACGAACACCAGTGAATTTTGTAGGCGCGATTGACGCTGCTGTTCCCTGCGCTATGATGATCGAAATTGCATATGCTCTTCGCCATGTTCTTGGTCAGTCCCCGTATAAAAACGAGCTTACGTTGCAGTTGATATTTTTTGACGGAGAAGAATCTTTTTCCAAATGGTCTCCTTACGATTCTCTTTACGGATCGAGATATCTTGCGGATAAATGGCAAAGAACGCCTTATCCGATAGCAAACAACTCCTACGGACAGGCGGCGAATCATCTAGATTCTATTGATTTATTAACCGTATTAGATCTGCTCGGCGCTTCCAATCCAAGATTTTACAACAGCGAAATCGTAAAATCTAAACATTTCGACGCGCTCGAGCGAATAGAGCGATCGCTGTACGGAAAAAACGAATACTTCCAGGATCTGACTGTGAATTCTTACGTAGAAGACGATCACGTCCCGTTCTTCATTCGTAATGTTTCAGTATTGCATGTGATTCCTGATCCCTTTCCTCCTCAGTGGCACAAGTCGACAGACAACAAGGAAAATTTGGATCCCATCAGCATTGATCGACTAACAAAGATATTTGCGGTGTTTGTTAGCGAGTATCTTCATTTGAATATCCCTGTACTATTGGAACGACCATTTGGTTAAGCCTCCTGTATTTGTAATTTATGTGCATTTTTTAGTTCAATTTACGAGGATTGATTTGAAACATTCTATCGGAAAGGTTTTTTGGTAGCATTCTTTTAGATTATATTGTCATATTCTTTATGAGACATAGCCATACTCGGATATAATTCCCTGCGTTATGTAATATAGCATATTCTCTAGTGGTAATGAATACTGTCGAAATTAACCCTTAGCCCTTTACCTTTACACCATTACGCAATCTGTAAACAACAAGGTCTGTTTGTCAATTCATTTACTGTACTTCACTCAGATAAAGTAAGGATATTTGATGTAAAAGTTGGAGGTATACACTATGTCAATCTATATAATATGATACGTCGTAAATAGTTGATCACAAACATGCAATGTCCCTGCATTATAATGTTTACAGTCTAATGTTTATACAGTTTTGCAGCGGTCAGGACTATTTTCCTGGAGGGGTAAGAAATGTTTAGAAATGTTCATGATTCTTATGATGTAATGTACACGATATCCAGTGATATCTGTAGAAAATTTATGAAAATGATTTTAAAGTGTATTCATTTTCAGAGTTCAGTAGCCATTCTCTGTGTTTCGTGTTTTGTGTTTTGATTTCTAAAGACGATTACGAGTACATGAGGGGTTACTCGTGAGATTCTGCAACATATCTTTTTTGATACAATAGTACAGTGACAAGTGTAGTTTTTGTGGTTTGTCCAAGGTCATCGTGAATTATTTTGGGCATCGCGTGACAAGTTTTGCGTCACGAGTTTGTATTTTAAATCAGTTCGATCGCGCGTCTGTTGCTCTGTTCTAAATGGGGAACATTTTGTGAATCTTAATCTGCGCTGCGTATACTGATTTCCCCGTGGCTGATTGATTTATACATTAATCGATGAAGAAATCAATGTAAATTCGTTCTGTTGTAAGTCTGAAATTATATTATCAAACGTCATTTCAGCTTTCGATTATTAGTATTATCTTTATCACAAGCAATTATTAACACTGGGGATGTTCTAATATTTACATTGGTTGAAGCAAGTGTGTGTGCGTCGGTGCTAACATTAAAGACCAGTTTTGTAATTCAGTTGCTAGAGTCTCCTATGTTAACTGGTTGTCCTTTAAATTTTGTTTTGAATGCGCGAATGTGAGGTATATTCTTCACATAAGTCAAACGCAGTTAAATGTCTTATCCAAAAAAATGATATCGTACAAGTACAAGAGCTCTGAAAGTTGCGCCCATATATCTCAGGTTATCGGAAGCAGCAGTATGGCCTATCAAAGTACCAAAGGTATTAAAAGGATGAATTTATTATTTAATCTATGACGTCTGTTTTCGTTTTTGAAAGTAATGAATTTCCATAGAGGTTAACGCGATCAATCGTCATTGTACCATGCCAACCTTTAAGGCATAGGTGGGAATTCAGTGCCACTGTTTTTGATGTTATATGAAAAGCGAAGCGTCCCTGAAGTTTATTTATTTGATTTGCAAGTAAGCAAATCGATTTTTTTATGCCAGTCACTAGTAGATAGTCGATGTGAAACGAAAGTTCGACCCGCCGTCCAATTCGGTTAAGTGTATTCGGCCCGGGAGTGCTACAAGTTTGCCCACCTGTGCTCTAAGGCATATCAGATTTCGAAACTTTGGAGTCCTATATAAATAAAATTAGAACTATTTGCGTATATATGCATTAGTCTGTTATTCACAGCTATTGTTTTCACTCGAGATTCTCGGAATTGGCATTGGAGCTTCGGGACCATTTCTATATTTTAACATAATAATACCAAGACAGTAACGAACAAATGTGGGAATTGATCCCATGAGGTCACAAAAGAATCAATAAATGCGCAAACAGTATGGCAGCCAAACTAGCATTATCCCAAAGACAGTGATTAATATATGCCTTAGATTTCTGTATCGTCAATTTGCCCATCATGTAAAGCGTATATACCTCAGCGCTTTTTCGGATTAACCCACCAGTGAATGAATAAACTACTGCAATAGGAGATATTGTAAGTGTCATCACATCATCTGGCAGTATCGGTTTCGTCCAAATTGATATAAACGTTTGAATCGGAAAGTTTACAGCGAAGTCCTTCGACCTCGTCGAATTCTATCTGGAGTACGCCATCTCGCAGATGTTGTCCGTTCAGTGTTGATGAACTGTTCGACTTTTTCTTTGATTTTCGCGTTTTAGCAACCGCAAAGTTTCCATCGCTAGTTCCGCGTCGCATAGCCTTCCTGGACGACCTTTGTTTATTTATTCGCGATTTTTGTACTACTGCGTAGATTGCTTGGCTGTTTTCTGACGTGGGAGATATAGATGAGCGATAGTTCAAACTGGGTCTGCTGCAATTGCTTGTTATGGAACACTGGTATCCGCTTTTGTTGTGAATTCTTTGCATGGGTCCTATAGTGGCATAGGCCTCTTCCTTTTCTTCGTCACTGTCTATGTGATCGTAGATAGGCTCCGAAACTGTAAAAGATTACATGATGTGAATATTCGGATGCACAGGACGTTATATCACTAACAGTTTGGGCAGATATGTTGCTATATGCAACACGTAGCTATATGTTTTATATAATTGATATATAGTTTTGTAATAACTTGCCACAATTAGTAACGGGTCTCTTCTGTAGTTTGTTGCTGTCTTTCAATACTTGTCTTAATTCCGGTTGCAATTCGCTCGCTATTGAATCGTTGGATATGATGCTTCCTGATTTACCGTGTCGGTTCCCTATCGTCCAATAATCCGCGTGTATTTCCTGTTTGAGATTGTGTGAATGAATTTTCACTGTAAGCGTCGCTCATATGATAATAGTAGACATGCTAACGAATAATGGGGTCGGTCAGCCTTTCTAACGCGTTATGAAGTAGACTACTTATAACAGGCCAGTTCACTATTTAAAATTATCTTTTGTTGGAAATCTCAATTTATAATATATGACGAAACTTTCGAATAATTAATTAATAATACTATGAATATTCTTGATTAATTATTTCTTAATAATCCGTTAACTAGTTTCGTTACGAGAATTTTACTTAAGTAATCTTTGAATACTCAAGAATTACTAATTTATTGTGGTCAGCAGAATTTTGTAATATACATTATAAATTATCTTTAAAGCAATTTCTGTTTGGCAAAAAAATTTCCAGTATAGAACCGTAGTTATCATCAACCATAATTACCTGATTACTGGGCTCCACGGTGATGTTCGACAAGGCCGGTCTCTCCCTAATCCAAGTAGAAAGTCGGAAAGAAGAACTATTCACAACTGGATTTCTTCGGGGTCTATTACGGTGAAGTGAAGATGTGGACTGTTTGTATTCGAGAGATAAATCCTGTCTTCTCGCTTCGCGCCTTTTCACGAAGACAACAATCAACAATCCCAAGAGGAGAACTGATAACAACGCAGCACCTCCTGCACCGGCCCAAGTAGCAATGTCATACTGGAGGAGGTCGTCATCGTCTCGGTTTCCATCCAGGATAGAGAGCTTCATCATATCGGGGTAATTATTCTGTGTGGTTGGCGAACTCTTTGCATGCGGAGTTATTATTCTTTTGTCTACTTTGAATGAGTTGGGATCGGGTTCTTTCCGTCCTGTTGTTTGTTTTACTGATAAGAATGGAGAGATACTTGCTGCTATTGTTGTAGAGTCAGTTTTAGTTTTTTGTTTTTCTGTTATTTTCTTTCTCGATGTCGTACTTGATTTCGTAGTAGGCTTGATAGTAGTAGCTTCGGTCGTGGAAGTTTTTACTAACTGTGTTTTCTGCTGATTCCTAGTAGTTAAGGAAGTAGATCTGGTTGTTGTAACAACCTTAAAAGTTGTTGCTGTCGCACTGACTTCAGGTGACCTAGTGCTAATTCTTGTTATAGTCGTTGTGGCAGGATTACATTGCGACAACCTTTTAATTCTTTCTTTTTTTATGCACCTGCCAAGTTTTGTTGAGCTTTCTATTCCCCCAGGGCAGTAGGAAGTATCTACTTCTCCCCCATTACATTCTATACAATTTCTAATGAAATTTATTGCTGCCCTTTCTGCATCGCATTCGCTATAACAATTTCGTTTGTATTTTGTCCACGAAAAACAAATTTCTTTTGATTCGCATTTTTCAAATCTAACACCACAATATGCTCTGGCACCCCTGGATAAACAGTTGAAATTGATCACCTTGGTGTTCTTTCCTCCTGGTCCGTTTGCTTTGCAAGGGCCTTGTAGCTGCCAATCGTTCGTGCACTTGCCTATATCGAATCTTTGCGCGTTTCTGGGTTTCGGCAGGTGATATTTGTAAATGGTCATTTGGCACTCTGGAACTTTTAGGCAAAACTGAGTATAAACGGAGATTTTCGAAAAACATTTTTTTGGATTTTCGCCGAACAATCCTGTCGTAGGGCTGTATTTTTTTTCACTTTCTGTCGTGCGTCTCTGTGGCGACCAAGTAACTCGATTATTGTTTCTAGGACATTCCGATGAAGAGCTTATTCCTGCCAGGAGACACTCGTCTGAGAATGTTCGATGAAATATTGGAGACAGTGTTTGACCAATGATGAGAGAAACGTTCGACAGTAATGAAACAATAAACAGGTAACCTAGAGTCATTTTCAGTCTAAAAACCGCCATTCTTTCAAGTTCCGCGGAGCTTAGTGGAATCTGTTACCTATAATATCTAGATAGTTATGTAGACTTAAGTGACTTCCTTCGACGCGGCCTGTGAGTTCTAACTGAAAAAATAACAACATTAAAATTACTATTAGAGAAAACGATGTTTCTATTACACAATCTTCATAGCTTTTAATTATGATTGCTCGCAAAATTTTAATTATTTTATCGTAGCTATTTCTGCCTACCACGAAGCCATGGTTCATATTTCATGTATCTTGTTAAATATTAATATGTATTAGTAGTAAGTATATTATGTAATTTAGTACTAAAATAATGAATATAAATTGCATTAATGCTGTTACGTCACCGATTTCTGACTAAATCTCGAATAATATTAAAATTTCTCAAAAGCACTCATTCTCGATAATGAATGCGCGTTACACCGTAGTCACATAGGCCTTAAACGGCGATCTTACACGTGTGAACGTGTGAGAGACACGTGTATCTATTTTTATATACTTCGTATTGACATCCCACCTAAAAGCTTTGAGCAACATGTCACACTGTTTTTCAAAGTACAGTACAGTAATTCAATTTCGCGCTAAGCTGTAGACCTGAACTAGGTATTACCGCTCAATCCGAAACTATGACGTGTTTGTGACTCGAGTTTGTTCAAAAACTACCTTATTTTTGTTGTCCAAATTTTGTAATGCAGAAAACTCAACGAGGTCACCATGATTCCATTACGTCAAGAAACGGGAATTTGTTTCTATTTCTCTAATGATATACAAAGATTGATTTAAAGTATTGTTCGGTTGGCTCAGGAATATTTTTGTCGAGTTTCGTTTAAACAAATAAAACGAACATATCCAGGAAAGCATAGCAGTGTTAAAGTATCTGTCCGACATAAATAAAGCTATAGCTGTTTATAGGTATAAAAGTTTGATCTCAGAAATCTGTAAGCTGAAGTGAATCTCACTAGCTATTCGACTCATAAACTATGTTATAGTTTCTGACTTACTAGGCAATGAAGTTTATTCTTGCCTGCATTGAAACCAGATTTGATCACGATAAATAATAAGTTACAGTGAGCACATATCACTTACGCTACGTACTGTCATTTGTCTTGGGATAGCGACTGTTTGTTAAATTTTTTTTAATAGTAATGAAGATATTAGGCAAACGTCACTGAAAACTTTCCAGCGGATCTAAATATTTGAATCCGTAGTAGCACGGCAATCCGTGTCAAATATGACTTTTAATAGATGTCGTTTGAGTTGCAGTTTGAATAATATCTGTATTTGTAGCACGACTGTGTTGTCTGGGAATTTGCTAGAAAGAAAATCTAAGTTGATCGTGTGTGCTTATGAAATAGTCGACATTTTCTTCGAAGGCCAGTTGGATGCGATTCAAATTTTTAGTTTCTGACCTCCGCTGACATTCGTTCATCAACTAGAAAACGGACGAAATGTTTGGGATTTAATGTCTGACTATGATTAATTAATACCCAGATAAAATGTGTAAGGCACTAAATTTTATATATATGTATACATCGATCGCTCCTTCGCATATGTTTACAAATTAGTTTCGTGGTTTAAAACCCTTTTTCGACCACGGCACATTTTTAAAAGCAAATTTTTGACGCGGCACATCTGCTTTTGTAATCAAGTTAACTAATAAAAAATCCAACCAGGAAGACTGAACGTTATTAGGAATTTTTGAAGGCACACAGGTAGTCTTGATACACACATTTTGAAAAACATTCTAAGCTATACATATATCATATACCATATATCGTTTCCATATATATGTACCAAGCCTATATGCCGTATGGAAAAGGAAAAAACTCTCCGAAAATTTCACATGGTGGCGCTCGAGTCAGGGGCTTGAATATCCATTAGATCGATGTAAGCTTTTTTGGCATCGTTATTTCCCTGAAATCGCTTTTGTCATACTAGACTTGGGCTCTTTGTCCTACAAACATATTTTCTAGTATATATCGTTACTGAGCTTCATACACACGTTTTGTGAGTTTACCATCACACATATATATATATATATATATCGATATATCATCACTACATCAGTACAGCACGATTTATTTTCTTCGTCCAAATTTATCACATTTCACCGAATATGCGATCACGTATTCAAGAAACAAACGTCTTCAGATGGTTGGTTAATAGGCGACCGGGCTATTATTAATAATTCGCTCAGGAAATAAAATGCAAATTGTGAAATATTAATCACGGTCCTTTCCGAATAGGAAATGAGTTGAACGTTACCACTATTTCTAAGTTAATTATCGTTAATAATCAATTGGTACCTCTGCAAATTCGCTATCTAATCGTTGTCATATTACCGTATCCAATATCCAAGCTCTTTAACTTATGGAATATGACGAATTATGAGTTGTTCTGGATTCAATACCTATAAAAATCATACTAGAAGCTCTTTACCTTGTATGTAGATCTTTGAAAACTCATCTTATAAAGGTACTTTTCTGTTAGCTGTAGAAACCTGAATATCATACAGTTACTAGGTTTGAAATTTACTGAAACGTCTTCGATATGATTTACATCATGTATCAGATATGCCAAAGTTTGTGTTAAGATTGGATATTGCGAATGCCAATTGAATTCCAGTCATTCTATATTATTGATTGATTCATTAATAATCATAATAAGTATTCATATTAAGTAATGTACTTTCATTCCTAAGCACCATACAGTTATTTCATAGCTCTAGAGAATGAACATTCCCTCTGAACATCCAGAAGAATGATGACTAAATAAGAACTGAAAGAGAACACTTTAATGTAATTCAACTTTTATGTAATTTGACGTATGTACGTACGATAGTAGATATAGAATAATTAGCGAAATTCAATTTAGAACATATGAGGCTTTAATTTTTTCTCCTGAATTACATATTTCTTTCGCTAACTGTATTGCAATTCCACCCGATATTTAGGAATTTCAAAATGTTACCTATATCTGCTTAATATCTCCTTACTAATACAATATAAATTTTCAGACCATCTTCAAAAGTTTTTCAAGCCTTAACAAAGCGAACAAAAATTAACAATAGAGATAAGTCGATTATTTTAGGCTATCTGAAGCACCTGATCGTGTGTGACGTATTGCAAAGTGGTTTGGCAGCACACTGGTCTGAACATTTCGAAAAAATATCACGATTTGCAATTTGTGTTGGTGATTTCTCCGAACCTAGACAGACAAACTGCATTATAATTATCATTTAGCTATGTTATATTGTCCCCACTATAGTTCAGACATTAACATCATACCCTTTTCGTTTATACATGACTCCCTATATAAGTATACAACATATATATGTGAGTTTGATCTATATAACGGTAATTTACTGAGTTAATACTTTGATAAATAATGTGCGAAACTGCCCTTACATTGAACGGTGAAAGTAAAATATTGGCCATTTGCCCAAAGCGGTGTTGTTGGCGTTAGGTACAGATTTTTCCTAGAATACGGTCTATACACTGTATAAGTAATTGGAAGCCTTCGTAGGTGAACTAGCAAACTATACGGTTAGCATCAGGGTCAAGAAAAGCGGTCCAAATACTCGATGATGTGTTGCAATGTATTCAAATTGGCTCTTGAATTATTCATTACTTATTATATCATGTACATGCATGGTATAACTCCAACATTGCAGTTGACACCGATTCAAGAATCTCGGTGAGGTGTAAGCTGCAATATTACGCTAGGATTATCACAAATATAAAACAAAAATTCAGCAGGGTCAAACAACGAAAAGAATCAGAGTTCTTAACTAACAAATCTCATCCGCGATTACCACATTCTATGCTACTTCTACGTGAAGTATTTACTTTAATCTCGAGCAAGACCCTCTGTTCAACCTTTGTGACAAAACTCCCTTTAGCGTAGTAAGTCGCGTAGTTATTTCATCAGCTCATTGAGAGTACAGCAGTGACCAACCATGTGAAGTATTTATAGTAGATGAAGTAGTAGTCTTCACATGCATTTGATACCATGGTAAATGTTATCAATATATCAGAGTTCAGCTCCTAAGTAATATCGTGGTACATATCGAGAAAGTGCAGGTTTTAAATTTACAAACAAGATTTATAATGATTATTTCTAATCCAAGATTAGGTATTTCTTTAATTCTCTTACGTAATTTTCCCACACAGTTTAGCTCCACTTAATGTATTTCACATGTTGTTTGTTTCCCGGTCATACGTAAAGAATAAACTAGTTTCCTTCAAGTGCACTCTTGCGAACTCAATACTATGTATCACATGGGAAAATTCCCGTTCTCAAATTAATCATGATTATCAATTTAACTTTATCTTCAAGTATCTATTGTTCAAAGTGTAAATTCTAGTATCAAGTGTACTTTCCTGTACAAGTAATTTATTCAATATTAATTTGGAATCACTGGGAATTTGTAATGTCCAAATTCTTTGACAGCGCAAAATAATTTTAGCTTGAAATTCAATCATAATTATCCCACCAGCTTTTTCTTGCTGAAGAGTATTTTCTTTAATATCAGATATTTCAGCTGAATTCACTCCATCAATGTATCGCCGGACAATAGCATTACCCCTGGACACCTTATTTGCTCACCGGTTCCGTAATTAGCCTATTACTGAAAGCAATAAAGGATTATTAGAAATAAAAAGATATTTGATTAAAATGCATTTACTTGCTATGTTACTTTACATAATCATCAAAATCTGTATACTCAGAATCTTTACTCGCTTTTATGTGGCCCGGTGGTTACATCTCTAATTGTTAGTTATTCAGTAAGATTTTCTGCGTCACCCATTCAATGGTGCTTTAGTTATTGAATCAGCCGCATAAACCATTATAAATCGACCACAACAAGAGGTTCGTGTGCTCGACATGAACAGAACAAAACATCTTATTATTTTTTACTCCATACAAGTCAGTACTTGTCAGTTGGGGACCTTGAATGTTACGGGCATAGCGATAATTGCTTGAGACAAAATGGACTTAAGTAAGGAGTGAAAGTTTATCTAGTATAGTTTGTTGAACCTCCTCCAGGACACTTTTACCCGTCCACGGTCACCATCAATCTTTTGATAACAATGCGTACTTGCGTGGGTAGAGGTCGATAACAGATTTTAGATAAATTTACAAATTTCAGTATACATTCAATTCCTCTTCAGCTTCTTAAGACTGTTGTGGTTGAACAATCTTTTGTTTCGTAGAGAATCCCAATATGCCAGGAATCTGTTTGACGTAATGTTATCTCCGTCTGATGCTAGATTTATCGATCAGAGGATGTCAAGTCGACCCATTAGCAATTAGCAAGTCCTTCTAGACAAGTGTAAATTCAGAAAGAAAAAGCTGTTTAAATCACTTCAGAGTTTATTCTAGACTAGTAATAATTATATACTTTGTATTATATTATATTATATTATGAACTGTAATCGTGGAGTCTTCATACTTTTCAAAATGAGGTCAACATCGGATACGCCTAACTTATTAATTAAGTTATTTAATATTTGGCATGTTTTCAACATTGGTAACAGAAGATTTTTTTTCAGTGTAACCTTTGAAAATAGTTTTTTGTTAATAAGGTGCAGGGCGCTGTATTGGAGAGCAGCTGTATTTTAAGTGATGTTTGTCTAGAACGAAAACTTTTCCATAGTAGACGAGTTCAGTTAACTTCCATTATGTAAACTCGATTGTAAAAAAATATGCTCAAGATTTTTCATTGGTTATGCGCATTGTTGTTGGTATTGTGTTGGGGTGAGTTCTATTATTAACTCTTTAATCTATAGCTACTGAATGGGTTTCGTTTAACGTCGTTTTAACTTAACTAACTCCAACAACACGACGTTAAATAGGGACCTGCCATCCATATACAAAATTTCGTTTCACTTCTTACTTTTATATATACTTCAGTCGAATGCTTCACTTGCCAAGATGATTTTGTCACTTACGAGGATTGTGGTGGGACCATACGAGATCTTAAAGTTGTCATAAAGGTAAGAAAATATCCAGAAAAATATTTATGTATTTGCTCGTGATAACAGTTGCAACAGTTCTTTTATAATTTATAAATAACTTGAATAATACACAATTTCAGTCCCCCGGCTATCCGAAAACTCCCGAAGAGAGAACAAAGTATGATAACAATATGGAATGTCTGTGGACGGTGAAGCCGGGTCATCCGAATACACTTTTTTTGGTTAGTAACTAATAATTTCACTAGAACACCTGTTTCAACTATATTTTGTTAATAGTAGAGATTAGACACGTCTAACCGTTCAGTTTTGGAAAACAAACATAGCTTCTCTTTTATATTTATATATTTTCATTATTTTTAATTTAGAATCAGTAACTTCTGACTACATTGTTCAAGATTCTTGTGTACACAACATTGTCGATATCATTTTGTGGATGATATAAGAGTTATTGTCATATATTTTGAACTAGGTAGTTGTAAATCCCGTCCTCTGATTCAAGTATTTGCACAACATAGAGCGAGAAAGCCACTTTTAGCCTATCATATAGTACGGGATAAGAATTCAGATAATGCCGAGAGCCAAACGAATATCTTTGACGCTATGTAACAATTATCGAAACAGTCAAACCAAAAAGCCNCAACATTGTCGATATCATTTTGTGGATGATATGAGAGTTATTGTCACATATTTTGAACTAGGCAGTTGTAAATCCCGTCCTCATTCAAGTATTTGCACAACATAGAGCGAGAAAGCCACTTTCAGCCAGTACGGGGCAAGAATTCAGATAATGCCGAGAGCCAAACGACTATCTTACCTGTCTCTGACGCTATGTAACAATTATCGAAACAGTCAAACCAAAAAGCCCTGACCACGGACTAGAGTTTACCTGAAAATTCTTGACAATAGTATTTGTTCCTATAGGTGAAATTTTGGGACTTAGTCACGGAAAACAGACCGAAACAAAACGATCCCAACGACACGATTTGTTTTGATTACGTCAATATTACAATTGGAGATTTAGAAACGCAGCATATTGTGGGTGAGCAGTAAAGAAACCTAGGCAGGCCTAAACGGTCTACTAGGAAATACAATATCTTCTTGCTTACAATATTTTAGAACTTCATTATGCATGTTTTGTAGATGGTCAGCTCCTGAAGAATTATACCGCGCAGTAGGAGATGGCATGGAAATTTTATTTTTCACGGACACTGATACAGTATATCGGGGTTTTATGTTAACCTTTCAAGGTAAGAAAGAAACATCTTGTTATCATTTGCCACATTGCACGATTAATATTAAATAGAAATAATAAGATATAACGCCTATGTATAGCGCGCTTATGGCAAGCACTAGAATTTTGTCTCCGTCCATCTTACCATAAAATAACTGAAAAATACAAGTCAAGAGCGTTAACCTCTTAATTAACAATGTATGTGGCACGAAATGAAAATTATAACTGTACCCTCAAGGCTTTCACTTATGCAAAGTTTTTAATCAATCTGATGTCTTGTCTGACTTTAACAGGAAGTTAATGTTAGTGGAATCCCCTTTAAATGGTGCCTAGGACACGTGCATTACCTTAGTTAGCTCATTAATTGTTCTAAATATTTTCCATTCCATTATTCCATAGTGATACCGGATCACGATCCATGTCGAGAAGATCCCTGTGTCAATGGAGAATGTATAATAGAAGAAGACAAAGTTATGTTTGAATGCATCTGCGAACCAGGCTTTACAGGTTAGAATCTAATTGAATAAACGACACGATGGAAAAAAAAGTTAAGAATACTTTTTGCTCTTACGCTATATCCATCCCCCTTTTCGGATACTAATCGTTAACACGTTCAAAACTCTTAATTTACAATATTAGGTTTTACGTGTAGCGCCGATATTAATGAGTGCGAGAGCGATCCATGCAAAAATAGTGGCCGGTGTGAACAAAACAAAGGACTCGGGTATACCTGTTATTGCACGGAAGGATGGCAAGGAACTAATTGTGAAATTGGTAATTACCAATAACTAGCTATGCAATTTTGTTAACCTTTGAAATCCTGGCCTTCCCTAGTTCAGAATAAAATTGATAATGAATTGGTAGTCTATTGATGCAGTACTATTACTATTATACTTTTCAGTTCGAAAACCCGATCCGTGTCTTAGCAATCCCTGCCGGAATGACGGATCCTGTGAAAAATCCGATGACAACGAGAAATTTCTCTGCACTTGCGGTCCTGGGTATACTGGTGAGAATTACTACCATTGTATAGAATCAATTTCAGACTTCCCAAATAGTGTTTATGTACATATGTAATTTTTTGTATTCGAAATTGGAATACATTCAAATTTCCTCTCGCATATACAGTATTATATTTTATTTGGTAAGTTAACTCCCGATGTTTTAACTACAAGGTGTAACCTGTCGTATTGACATCAACGAATGTGACAGCTCTCCTTGCCAAAATGGCGGAAATTGCGAGGATGGCGTTAACAAATACGAATGCACTTGCGATATGCCTTGGTATGGTGACCACTGTGAGAACAGTAAGTTATATATTATCATGCAGAACTCTACATTCGAGACAGTTAAGGACGTGTTATAAGGGCATTCAATGCAAGGTGGTGTGGGACCAATGGGCTGAATGGGCTTTGAGACCCAGCCTGCAACTGATTTGAGGCCAAGATGATACTTATCTCTCAGCTACCAAGTTATATGCAATTAAGATCTTGAACGTGATATTTTTTACACTTGATAGAACAAAAAATTAATGGCTGTGAGAAAGGTCCCTGTACCGAAAATGGCGACTGTATTACAATCGATGACGACGGTGCGTTTAGGTATGAAAATAATTATTTCAACTCCAATTCTCTATTGTTTCGACCGGAAGATTTTCGTTCCATGTAGTTTAATTTCTATTTTTTATTACAAGATGTGAATGCATCCCTGGATGGGCAGGTACTCTCTGCGAGGAAGACCTGCAAGAGTGCGCCAGCAATCCTTGCAAAAATGGTGGAATCTGTGACGATACAAAAGAATTCGACAGATTCGACTGCACTTGCATTAAAGGTTATACAGGAAAATTCTGTGAAATAGGTATGTCGTCATAAGGTTGTTGGCTAAAGTATATAGATATTTATGTAAAGTATTAGTTAATGAATGAATTTACTGGAAACACGTACGAAACTGAAGTCTAATACCAATTGCGAGTTATGTCAAGTCACTGACTCGGATAAATTACCCTTGTAAGTTCCATACTTGCGACTGTAACGAATATTGTCATTGACGAAATATTGATTACTTGATGTAATAATTTGGAAAACAAAAAAAAACAATTTAAATACGTATTGAACCACGTATTGCTAGTTACTGAACGTTGAGCTAATTTGAATAGACATGGAATCCAATTCTACTGAACCGATTACAACCACGAGCTTACCAGAAGAAATTAAGATTATAACTGAAGCTGACAACGTCATTAAAAACACGACTAAAAACGAGATCAATGAGAGCAGCTATTCAGTTACTTCTGATAGCGTTCTCAGTAACGTGTCAACGTACGGCACTTTTACTGAAGACATATTTGAAAGTAGCGGCTTCGGTAAAGGCGAGTTGTTTGTAGCAACCCAGGACCGATGGGTCCTGGAGAGGAAATATTTCATTCCTAATTCAGCCCATCCTCATCAAAATCAAATGCCTGAAGTTTGCCTGGATGTCGGACAACTTATTAACTCGATGTACGATTTCTTCTGCTCTGATTTTTACAGCTGAAAGAAGGAAACAAAGAAACACCTATAACTTATTAACCTAAGCTTATTCTTGCGGTATTCATATTCTTTATCGGCCACATGAGCCTGAACCAATGTCTGGATGAAAACTCTTTAAAAACATCATTTAATAACTTCTTGGTCACCCTTGGCATTTAGTCTAAACTCCGTTTATTCTCCCAAACCAATACACCTTGGCTTGGAAAAATGCTTGCTTGCTTGCACTAGGCTACTCTATACTAAGTACCACGAAACAACGGATATTTTTTGGAAATAGCTCCACCAATGTGCAAAAATCCCGGAATTCCGTACGTACCGGACGACACGCAATGGGAGGAGGGCGCCACCTTGAGGTTTTACTGTATTGAAGGTTACATTCTGACCGGGCCAGAAAACCTGACGTGTTTGAAAAATGAATCGTGGTCTCGTAGTATGCCGGAATGTGTTGGTAAGATTTCTAACATATGTTGTTGTTGAAATTGCATTATATATTGCCCACACTTTATTGTATTGCGTTTTCAGTCGACAAGAATAGCACAGCGCCCATTTCGGAGCCCGCGGTCAGTCCTTGGCTAGGAACCATGATAGCGCTCAGTTCCATGCTGGCAGTAACATTGGTCGTGTTTGTAGCGTGGATAATGTTGAAAGGGTACGTATATTGCATTTATATGGGATTAGTTGAAAATAGTATGCCATGTATTTGTTTTTTAACTCACATGCAGGCCTTGGACTTTCGGCAACAGTGTAACTAGAATTTTGTCGTTTTCACAAACATCCGTAAATTCCGAAGGTGACCCTTTTAAACAATGCTGACACGCAGTCTTCTGGCTTCCAATTTGCTGTATTTACTGTTTGTATGTTTGCATTGCGGACACTCGTGATCGTGATCGACACTCGGATCACCCAATGTATTAATTTCATATTTGAATGATACATAATATACATATGTACCAGAATGTTTTCATAATCAGAGTCTCCTCTAGACAATCATTAACTTGGAATTGGATACTTTTGCAAGGATGGGGTCATTTGAAAACCGTTTGTGTATTTTAGGAACAAATAGAATATTCTCTATCTTATCTCATAACAAAATCCATGAAAGTGTCTTCTTTGGATGCGGTTTCAGCACCTGGAAACATCAGCAAACGAAGATATAGCTTCGAAAATAACTCGTTCAGTATAAATATTTAGAATTCTGAATTGCCTTTTTATGAAAAGCGGGCATTTGTCTTTATCCCCTTAATCCGCATATTTCTGGATTGATGATTCTGTAGAAAAAACACCTCAGGTTTATTTTCACGTTCCTGTGGATTTTTTCAATGTTAACTAATGTGGTTATGATATACTGTACAGTCTTAGGAATAAACGAGATTACTTTGCACGAATTTTTTAATTAATTGATTGCTGACATCGTTGAATCATATGTACGTTTATTTATTCATTCAAATCAACTATCGATACATAGAATTTAGCAACAACCTTTTACGATACAGTAGGCAACGTTTAGATCACAGGAATGAACACAAATAAACCGCTATTATGTAGAATTCTGATGAACATTTCATTTATTATTCCTAGACTTGGTACAAATATGACCAACTGACCCTTGACTACCGAGTAAGAATCGTTTCGAGCGTTGCCTTATCGTCACGGTGATTGCTCTTAGTCGAGGAGAGCGTGCGCTTTCCCTAATCGAAATAACAGAACGTCATGCATAATGATTACACTGGTGTGAATGGGAAATATCATAATAGTCAAAAGCAGTCCCAGTCACTGTGTTCGTTTTGTTTCTTTGCATGTTCAATTCTCGCAGGCTTCCAAGACTGAGATAGCAGTGCAGTTTTGTTTATACTAGTAAGTGTGTTAACGTTCACCACACCAGTAACAAAATCAATATTTATTTGATTATATTGAAGGATAAATCGGATCTGGATTGCCAGATCTGTAAATAGTGTTATCAGTAGCAGATAGCAAGTTTATTAAATCTCATAAAGCAGTTATGTGAATTATTGGATTAGTAAAAGGATTTGACCGGTGGCCTGAGGTTCCGTTATACGAGGAAGTCGGCTATAGTGAATTTAAGTGTATTACTTGTATTTCCTGTTGTCTGGATCGTAGTATTAACTGTTGAATGGGCAATTGCTCGGTTATCTAATTCTGTATGAGCGTTTCTGTTTATTGCCCTTCGTTGTAGCTGCGATGTAATAGTCCTTTCCCGCGCTTTTTATGCCGCTATCTCTTAGGACATCACGTCAGTTCAAGTTACATTATACGAGTTATTACAGGACTACAGAATGCAACAGTGAATCTATTTAGTATTTACTGCGGTGGTATATGAGTATTGCTATCTAATTATTACGCTACATTTTGACTTTTTGACGTCAGCGTTTATTGCCTGCTGAAAAATACTAAGTATACTCCAACCCCAATAAAAGTAACGTTATTACGTTATATTAATCCTTTTATTGTTTAGCTTACGTGTGGTTATTAGTAAATCCTACAAGAAGGTGATTGTTTTCTCTGTTCCATACCACTTTATTATGGTCGTTAAATCTAGGCGACTCGGGTATTGTCTACGATATATTCAGCGATGTGTGTCCAGTATCAGACATAACGTGAGATTTCGATCAATCAAGCAAAGTGAGGCGTGTTTTATTGATTTGCTCAGTGCTGTACTTTTAGTAAGAAATTATTGGACTCACCCCCGCCCCCCGTGCTTGTGTTAGTATTACACTTATTTCCGTACATTTCGGATCCGCAATAAAAGGAAGATAAATCCGTTCATTATACATTAGATACATTTACATGGAGCCCATATGTTGTAATATCCAATTTTCATACGAAAGTCTTTTTAAATTACGTTTTCTATAACCTAGACCGTTCCTAATTTAGTTCTGTGTTAACACCTCAACCCGTCAAAGAGGGATACTATATAGAAGTAATACGTATAATGTAACATATGTTCGAAAATTTAATTTCATACTTATTCAACAGTATTCTAGTATTACGTACCTGCTTTACCCAGTCACGTCATTCAGTGTATAATGCAATTCTGCTATGGTTATGACGTCTTCGCAAAATGCCTCGTGTTTCATTGTCATCGACTAAGATCGATGCTTACCAGATCATCTTTGCACAGATATGCGATGCTACTGAAAAAAAATGCGATAAAACGACGGTTTACATAGATAAACTTGCTGAAGTGGTCTTCAAGACTGCTTTGTATACTTACTTAGTAAATCCAACACTGACTTGTATCTGCAGCGGCTAAACAAGCAATATTAGGGTCAAGAATGATACCTACAAAATAGTAAATTCCGTTTACTTTTTTCTTCAATGTTAAAACTGACCTTCAATTCATTTCCATATATTGCGGAACGGTGATTTATTCGACAAATACAGTAGTTCCACTATTCTATCAATTCACTTATTCAGCCTCGGGCCATTCGCTGATAACAAAAACCAGATTTATGAGATAGTTGCTTATGGAACTTGTTGAAAGCACCTTCGTGTAGAACACCTCCTTGTATTTTTGAAAATACCATAGCAAATGTAATGTATGTGTATATAGTATTATAATAGTTACAGTGTAATATATGAATATTACTGTATATGAACAGCCACTATATAGAGCAGAGTATAGTGCATTTCGAGTTTAATTAGCGTTACCTTTAGTTTGACAGTATAGACAACAAGTGACCTTATTGAAATGACAGTCATAGTATGATATTTAATTTTTCCTCTGACATTTTATCAAGGTGTATTTTTGTATTCTGTAAACAATATGAGCAAATTGCACTAGTCGTACGGCGGCACCGCAGAACAGTCATGAAATTCATCTAACTCACACGACGTCATCAACTAATCTTATCTCTATGGCAACAACTTACGCCTGTGTCTGGATTGGGAGTGTGTGTATTGTTTATTTTCATATATTGCTCGTTGCTCTGCTACTACTGTTACTTTGTATATGCTGTCCAAGAAGAAGAAAACCAAAGCCCGCGCTCTCGTGAGTTTATTATTTATTTAAGAACGCTACCATTAAATGTAATTTGGTTGATCAGCCGGAAAGAAACAGTATTAAACAAATATATTCCCAAGGATTAGAACTGTGTCATAGCTAATGCCTCTTTTGTGTCGAAAACAGGTCAGAAGTTGTTGAAGTCAAATACGGAACCCATGAGGAGCTAGAATGGTCTGTTTTTCTCCAAGAGTGGGCGTCACACTTACTTGAATGTGCAATAGTTACCGGTGAGTGGCATTTAACTGGCTTTTTGAATGTTATGTGAATAGTTACTTTCGAAGAAAAAATTATTTTGCAGCCCATCAGTGCGCTGGTTTGTTTTTTCAAGGAAAATTATTTCAGAACGTTTATTTATACAGCACAATGTAATTTAACACTGATGGAACACTTTAAAAGCTATACTTTAATTTGCTTTGCTTTTGTCAATATATACATTGGAAATCTAGGCTAGTATTGGGAGAATTTTATTTTTCATGCACTTAGGTGGTCACACTCTTCCCCAGTCACTACGTATTTACCTTTACCTCACTTTTCAGATACTTGGGGAATCTTTGGGAGCAAAGAAGAAGCTAGGTCAATCATATCCACTGATACATTCCAGGTATTGAGTTCACCTTATACCTTGAATATACAATACAGTGCAAACTTTCTTCATTCCGACAAGTTCACTATTCTTATTTCCACGGATATCAATCTATCGATTCTGTATAACAGAGTTACTTCAAAGAAGAAATAAAGAAAATCAAAATGCAGGAGGACACAGAAGAAATGAGAGAGGGCGTTGATTTACGACGACGTCGTACAAATATTAACGGAGAAAATGATCCTCAACCAAACGTAAGCACCTAATTTTTTGCACAAACTTGCATTTTTAAAGTGAGATATAATGTGAAGTTGTGATATACGCTAGATGGTGCTATGGAGTAATCAAATTATTAAAATTTACCATATGCGTAGTAGTGTAAAGTCGTGGACTGGGTAAGGCTGCGCTTGTTTTGATGAGGTTGCGAGTAAACTCAGATTCATGGTGGTAACCTGTGTTAAATTTCTATGATTACAAAGGAGTATAATGTTTACAACATCAATTAATTCGTACAATATCTGCTCATGATAAATAAAAGTTTTACTTTTTCGGAATATTGTTATAAGCTGAGATGCATCAAAATAATTCATAATAAAAGCATATCACGGCAAGAAATACGAGTGCCAAAATCGTAAGCATGCATCGTAGTCCCAGCTCTTTAGTTTCGTATCCCATGTTCTACTGGTACCCTGTCATGCCATGCCAATGTCAAGCTACAATAATACCGTCTGTTGTGACTGAATATAGCACGCCATACTGTTAGGTAATATTCTACTGAATTCAAACGACTAAAGGCGTCTGTTTTCCTCAATTCGTATTTGATCCTCATTATTGATATAAATATATACACGGAATTCGAGACCTTATTGGTATATGGACAGATGGCCTTCAGTCGAATCGATATTACAATTTGAACATGCTAGTTGTTTTATTCGTTGAATGCTTTATGTGGTTACCATTTTATCTTGAAATGAAGAAAAAATTATCATATTTTCCCATGCTTGATGAAAAATATCTCCCGAGAAACAGGTTTTGGACGATTTGTTTCGTATATCAGATTATTTATTATTCTACACAACCACCTGATTACTGCGTAAGCATTCATCGTAGTCCCAGCTCTTTGGTTTCGTACCCCCATGTTGTACTGGTACCCATGATGCAGTACCTCTGATCTGAACCCAATTAACATTGCCAGTTTAGGTTCGGACATGTTTGTTTGCGATCCACACTCGTAATTTAAAATATTTCCGTCGAATTGCCTCGTTAACATCGACCCACCCTATATTCACATGTAATTATTATCCTCACATTTGATTCATTGTTTGTTAGTAACCGTTTCTGTCGCCAAAACGATTTGAAGCGTTACCTGCATCATGTACATTCAAGTACTAGATCGTCGTTCTTCCGCGTCGCCGTTCACAGTTTAATTAATTTCTGTTTGGCAACAATCGGCAACTGGTGATTCGAGTAACGCTTTGACGTAGGCTTACAGACGGCTTTAACCCTTCTAATCTTTTTATTTAGAGATTGTATATTGGCTAGGTTACCATTCAGCGCGATGGTTATTTATAAATTTCGTTTAACTTACGCGGTTAGAATGCATTTGAAAGACCGCTCGGTATTGTAACTAACGTTAATCGTATTGCTGTGATTTGGTTGGTGAAGAGCTACAGGTTACGTTGTGAAGTTATTGTTAAACTTTTGTACACGGATGGATCGTATTTTTGTCACCAATTGAACCAAGGTAGGAAAGCAAACATTGAATTACTTATTGCGACCAACCTCGATATCGGTAGATCGCTGGTTCAATAGGAAAAAGGTAGGTTGGCTATTATCAAAGCACTGTCGGTTATACAAACACAGCACAGAGATGTAATCAGCTAACTCAGTTCCTGCAGTGCACTCTTCCGAAATAAAGAAATCTATATACGAGATAGTACAGAGATTTAGTCTCTACAGATTTGATGGAAATAGACATGTTAACATGCTACAATAGTAGTCACGCTACTATGTGTAGTTTATAGTATAGTGTTTGACTTATATGAAACAGTGATCTACAATTGGAGGTAGTATTCTGCTGCAAAATACTTCCCCGATCCACGTGTGTAAGACCCTGTAATATAATGCATTTAAATAAGAAAGTTTGGAGGACAATACTGTATATTATTCCTTAGTTGCATGTAACCACACTATGTTATGCAACCTGCGGTCCTTAGTATTGTTTGCGATGTGAAGTAGGTATTGGGACTCACTGGGGTGTTAACAAGCAGCTTCAGTACCACCATCAGCAAAAATACGACTTCTTTACTGTTGACCTTGCAGAAGATCGCTTCGTTAGTGACAATATGTGAATACATTTACTGTTTACAATACACAGACGTCGTTCAGCCTATTTTCTCAAATTCGGCGTACTGCTCAAGATCTACTAGACCAGTGGTTCCGAAACTTTTTAAGTACGTGGCCCACTTATTGAACGAACTAAAGACATGTGGCCCAGTTGTGGCCAAAAAAATGTCATTGCTTTAACGACCTTTCAGTTTTCACGCAAAGTTTTGTCACAGTTTTACAACGACTAAAACTAAAAATGTCTTCGTGGCCAACTACTGGGCCATGGCCCCCAGTTTAGGAACCACTGATCTAGACACTTCTATCAGAGTATTAGACAATAAAACGAAAAATCAAACATAGCCCGGAGCAGAAGAATGGTAAATGTCACATTTGGGTGTGGTCATGTCAAATGTCAAGCCTATATTACCGTCTGTTGTGACTAAATATAGCACACCATGCTGTTAGTTAATATTCAAATCGAATTCAAACAACTAAAGGCGACTGTTTTCCCCAATTCGTATTTGATCTCAATTATTGATATAAATATATATACGGAATTCGAGCCTTTATTGGTGTATGGACAGATGTAGTCGCATTGATATTACAATTTGAACATGCTAATAGTTTTTGTCGGTGAATGCTTTATGTGGTTACCATCTTATTTTTAAAAAGAAGAAAAAGGTATCATATTTTCCCATGCGTGATGACAGATATGTCTCGACCCGCTTATATAAACCGGTTTTGGACGATTTGTTTCATATATCAAATTATCTGTTATTCTACACAACCACCATATTACTAAGACGCATCGACTATCGAATTGTTTGCATAGCGAAATAGAGCAAACAGCGAGAAAAATCCTACCATGGGATGTTTGAAAATTAAGCCATATAACGCATATACACAATATAACAGTATTGTGTGCCCTGAAAGTATTAGTGTTAGATTAAACATTATGGTCAACTTATTGTGAAAAAAACACTGCTATAGTACTTCAAGTTAGCCCGCGCTGGTAATATGATGAATAGTATATAGTGATTAGGAAACTCGGACAGGTATGGCATTAGCTCTTTATTAAAGGTATTTAGCATGTTAACTAGCATATTGAGTGTACGCGAATTGAAATTCTGTAGAAAAAACTTAAATCGCAACCAGAATGCGTTATTTAATGATAACTGCTTGCTAGAGAACGTCTGCATGTGTTGTATCAAAGGGGATTCGAAAGTTCAATTTTCTTAAACTTGTGTAACATATGGACTGGTAAATATTTTAGACTTTATTAATACTAGGCGTCTATATATTGCTATCGACTATTCAAATCTCAAAATTTTCATTAATCTGAAAGCTATAGATTTGTATTATGCAGTGGAAAGAATTGAATTTATCAAAAGATAGAATATGTCGAAAGATTCAAGGATTTGAACAGACAGCTCAATGCTTAGATGCGACGTAGAGGTTCTAGTGATTACTGTTAATGAAGTTCCTAAATTTCTCCAAATATAATGTGAGGATTGTATTCAGTATATTTTATCTCACCCAAACATCTCACTCACTTCTTCCATTTCCTACCATTGTAACTTAGTATTACTCGTTCACCTAAAACGGAGAATGGAACAATCTAGGAAGTACTGATCTGTTATACTGAAGAAAGTAGATCCCGGACTTTACCATAATCCTCTGGAATCACCCACGATAGTAATGGAGACGTCCTCTGATAGTGATACCCCAACTGACGACAAGGGAGTCTACCAGTCATTCGGAACCGGTATTCAAAACTTTGTCAAGTGTAACGAAGGTTACCCAACCACACAGACCGGTAATAATGGCAATGCGTCATCACTCAATCGTTCGAAATGCAGGTCGCTTTCGTCGTCACTAGACCGTTCGTCGACTATCAGCAAATTTCAGTTTTCGGAGGTTGGTGAAGATGATAAGAGCCATATACACAGTATGAATCAAAGAAAGAGATCTGCATCAATTAGTCATTATTTGAATCGTAGCCAGTCCCCTGCATCGTGGGGAGGAGGCAGCGAAGCAGTCAAGGTAGAATCTTGTGAGACCTGAATTTCAAATATTGTTTTGTTAAAAGATGTTATCTCTGTCATAATGACTGACCCTGTGACTGACTGATAAGAGATATACATAACGAAGAGAAAATTTTTTATTAATAATAGTGCCTGAATTCATCTAATGGATATTTCGGGCCATGTGCAGACTATATTGTACGGGCCTTCAATGAAACAAGTCTAATTGTTTGCTAGTCATTTTATTGAGGTAGAAGTAAAATTTAAATATACAAGTTCACCTGGAACAGAAGGCCAACACACAAACAGCTTACTATTGTTACTATTTATTACTTTATTATCTAGCCACTGTTTTAAATAACTGAGAAAATAAAATCAAGATCATACACAAATATATAGTTGAAATTATAAATTGAAAGTTGATACTGAAAGATAAACAAATGTTACAAGCGAATTTACCTTGTTTCTGTTAGGACGTTGATGGTGAATTTCTGTGAAATTTTGGACCGGAAAATCCATAGCACCCAGTGCTTTTACTGCTTAAGGTGTATCTCTATCAGGGTTGCCTATAGGTGTCAACTCTCCTTCCTGTTTGAATAATGAAATAATTTCTTGAATTTTCAGATTTCAATTGAAGACCAAGCTAGTGGAAGATTAAGCGCATTTACTATTTCAATGATCGCGGTGAGTCCGTATTATATATATTTAGTATTTCAGTTATATTTATTATTATATAGTTGTACTATATATTATAGATTGAAGTCGAATGAGTGGTTTCATGTATAGGAAATTAATTATTTACAACTTTTGAAAAGCTACGTAAACACAGGAAATAGTTTGACTATTTGAAAAAAAATTGATTATAATTCAAGTTGCGCCGTCTCAGTCTGTACACTTGGCATGCGCAGTCGCTACATTTATCCGTTGGTTTTATGACTAAATACACATCGTAAACAGAATAACTTAAACTGTACTGATACTGCTTACCACGCTATGATGCCACCAATACTTCGGACCAACAAGAAGTTGTAATTCACCCGTTTTATTAGTTTTGCCGTCACTCCAGTTTTGCCGTCACTCCTTTAACTAATTTAACTTTACCGTCAACTTCAACTTTTATGGTATTATTTATGTCCACGTTGATAGATATTATAGAACGAGTTGTTAGAAAATTCATTTCTATTTCATTTACGTCTAGTGGGTTCCCTTGTGTGTGGAATTAGATTTATTGTGTGTTTCTCCACATTGCGCTAAAAATATTGCTATTTTTCTCGTCGTATATCCGTAAAAGAGCAGGTTCATTGTCACGTGAATTCCCGACGAATCGATCGCTTCCTTTGTCAATCAATATCAATATTTAATTATTTTCCATGAGTCATATAGACATAGCAGACGATAGAAGTCTATGTACAGCTTTTCAGATATGTCGGAAATATTTTCTTTTCGTTGTGCCCGTAAGCCGAAATTTCCTCAAAATTATTAGACATACCTTATAAACACTTTACTTTGGTTTTTGTTTCTAATCTGACCGCGACTTTAACTCAAGATCGATTCTTAATAATTACATACGGTAACTGAAGACATGATACATAAGCCAGAATTGTTGAAGAATTTAGCGTGGTCTTTCTGTATAGTCTTGTATCATTCATAACATAGATTTTAAGCGTTTACACGCTACATAATTCTGTTAAACCTAGATTTACAGTGTTTGCTCAACTGTATTTTTGTTTCGCAATCGCTCAATCATTAATGTCATTAATAATAGGAAGGGGGGAATATAACAGCGCGGAGAAACTGTAGAAAGTTTGTAGATTTCTCTCTATATATCGTTGTTAGGGACAGTGGACATATATACTTTCAATGATTTGTATGTATAAATACATGATTTTATTCCCGGAAGAATACCCAGGAAAGTAATGTAAAAATAAATTGCTTAAGGATATATAGAAAAAACAGTTAAAAAATCGATGCTACGGACTGCAGTACTCGGCTGTTCTGTAATTTCTACGTGATGTCTGCTTTCGCTCATCAATAATGCAAGCGAATGCATTAAAACAAAAACTAGAAGACCTTAAAAAGAGGTCGATGTCATGCAATTCCCTTTTTCTCCTCGTTTGATTCCCTACGCAGTATTGTTTGATGTAACTCATCCCAGCATTCGGTATTGATCTGTTTCTTGTGAAAAAAATCAGCAGTTGCTTCCAACGGCTCATTCACGTTGCTGCTATAAATGTATAAGCTGATTGTGTTGTTGTTGGTTTACTAACAGTATCGTAACGGGGTCGAAAGTGGCGATATTTTGAGACGATATTGCTATACCTCTCTTTGTTCCATACGATGTCTACGTAATTGTCGTTTGTTTTCCCAACTAGGACATTTCGAAAAGAATTGGAAGAGATAGAAAATATTTTTACTTTATCGAACTGTATTTAGCAACTCAGTATTGATGTCTTATTATATATTCCTATTAGGTTTTATGTTCCCATTATCACGTGCTTGATTTGCTTATGAGAAGAAATTATTAGGTGTAAGTGTAGTAAGCAGTACGATCATGTCCGATGAAAATAAATCCTTTGAGAATAGTGGAATTACCGGCAATAGTGAGACGAACATGGATGAAAATAGTAATTTTTCACTTCGTTCTTCTGGTACTTATACTTCATTCACTTCGAATCTCAGAAGTAGTGGACTATCAATAAACTCAGCTACAACACATGGTATACCAGTAAATGAAATACCTCGGCAGAAGAGTAGAAATAAGGACTGCATAGTCGAGATATACCAAAGTAATTTCGACTGCAATGTTAGTGCTTTGGTGGAAAACGAAACGGTTGGTGTTGTAAGTCATTTAAACTCGGAGCATAAAAGCGAATTGAAGGACGCTGTATCAGTCGATAACCATTTGCAACTCAACATGGATTTCTCTCTCAAGAAACGACGGATTCCGACATCCATCTCTCTTTCTCCAGATACGCCTTCTGGCTTAGACAATATAATGCAAAACATCGATCGTTTGATTGAGCTAAAATTGGCCAGATCGTCAACAGCAACTGATTTTAACAATGTCGTAGGAAGTAGCAATACTGATATCGACTTCAGAAATCATAGAAGCCAAACCGAACCTAATTTTAACAACGGTCTATTGGACAATACTTATGGCGCTCTATCCAATAACGTATCTGTACCTCACGCTCAAGAACCAACCGATGAAGGAGTCCGGGAATCGTTTCATTATCGCGAATCAACAGCATGTAATCCTCTCCCTACTACAGTAAGTCAAGACGGTATTGGCAGCTCTCAAGAGGACATGCGTGACACTGCGACAGATGATGATGCCACTGATGCATCGATTTCTTCTGCAAACTACGAAAACTACCTTCTAACTGAAAAAGAAAGTTGTAAACCTTTTGAATCAAAAGATCACAGTTGTCGACGACCATCGCTAGAAGACAGGGAATCTCGATTTGAGCTTGTCGGTATCAGTGGAAATTGCACCGTTAATGGAAGCAGCAGCGTAACTTCAGAACTATTCTGTTCTGTTGAATACAGCCATAAATCGTCCGAATCCGAAGACGAAATCGAGGAAATTTTTCTGGATGTTATAAGAAAGCTGTCAGTGGGAAACGAAGTGCAGGACATTCCCGGGCACAGGACCACTGACGGCGAACGTTCTGAAACGCCTAAAAGTATCAATGGTACTGCCTCACCCTTCGGCTCGGCTTCCCCCTTTAAGTTTTCTTCTGCAGCCTACAATGCACTGGATAACGAAGATGAACATTACAGGTTTACATTTTGTTCTGATCAAAGTGGCCCCCCTACTGACGCAGAGAGTACAGGCGGTCGAGACTCGGATATACTTTCGGATGAAGGAGACACAGAAAAGCGCGATAGTGACCTTAGACGAGCCATATTTGGTACTTTTGCGCACCCGCCTTCGATACCGGGAGAACTGTCACCGCCTCATAATAGTAGTTACTCTGCTTGGTCAGAAGTTGCTCTTTCTGACAAGGAAGGAATTGAGAACGCATTCCAGTATCCTGGTGGCAATGAAGACGATTCGCTTCGTAGAGATGTGTACCATAAAAGCCACCTCATTCCTGTACAAACAGAGCCAGGAGTAGTTAGATCTCTGCTGATGAACAATCCCACACTTCCAGTGATGAAGATGCAGAGCTCGTTTGCTAAATCACCTACGACGATGCAAAGTGAAAACGAGCGGGTAGCAGAAAGCGACAGTACGGATGTAGAGATGGATGAAGTTGAAACTTCAAAATTCTGTTCCCAAACCGACTTGGACACTGTTCTCAGCCTTACGGCATCCAAGTTGAGCATGCAGTTGCACCTTCCAGAATTAAATCCAGAAAATAGTTCTCCAGAATCGAGTCACTTTCATTCAGATACTGATGGTCAAATAGTTGAGGTCGTCCACGCTAATACACCGAATGACCCTCTACCATCCAACAACGAAGCAAGCGTAGAAGAAGACAGTGAAAATTCTTGTCGAGATTCTGCCTTTTATGAATTGCGTGACGATCCTTCTCCCGACATGCCTTCGTTACCTACAGTGACCTTGGATTATTTCGTTTCGTCGGATACGACCACGCCCACGGAAGCGGAAGCGCTACCTGGAAACGTCGACGTTGCCTCAACAGAAGATTTGTCCTTCACTCCGCTAACGCTTAGTAACGACTTCCTTCCTTCCGAAGTTAAATCTCTAAATCTTATTCCGTCTTTTGGCTCTAGCATGGGCACGACGTCTGAATCTCAAGCCACGCCGGCCTCTTCTCTATCCGAATATCATTTTCCCATTAGACCAATCATAGAAGACACCAGTGTGATGCACATTTGCCAAATGAAAGACGGTGAAAAAGATTTTGTAATTGTTGCGAAATCAGGAGGAACTAATTGCACTTCCACCAAACCAATGAAAAAATCAAGTAGAACCTCTCGTTCCGTATCAGCTTTGTCTACAACAACTGACAGAGCTCTGAGAAAAACCCAGCCTACTGGTGTTAGTAAGCGAAATTCTCTTCCTAGACGTAGCAAAAGAGAACCTAAAGCTGTTTCTGATTTGAAAAGCCATAGACGATCAGTTTCTCAGCCAGCAATCACGAAGTCGATCGTCACTGTTTCAGGAAATTTGCAACTTTCGAAATCAGCAAAGACTAAACCAAAAAAGAAATATTCTGAAAGACATAACACTGGTTCAAAGGTCAAAACCATGAAACCTTTAGTTGAACCAGTGCAAAACGTAAAATTTCGTAGTCGAACTAAGATTGCTGGAAATCAGAAAGATTCAGATAAAAGAAGGTCGTGGCCTCCGATGCAATCGGATTGTTCATTTCGCAAATTCAGTCTGAAGCGGTCGGCCTCTTTTCGGTGTGGGATGAACCGAGCTAGTTCCGAATCTTCCGGGAGTGAGAGATCCCTGTTGTCTCCCGAGAAGAAAAATGACCATCGTAGAACATTGAGCGCCGGATCGTCCCCTCTACGGCTTAAAGTATGCCAGAAACCTGTTTGTATAATAGATTCTGGAGCTATAATGGCAGACGTTAAAAAAAATAGTTCATCCAGAATCTCTAAGAATAAAAGCCGTCAAACAGCAGTTAGTGTAAATAAGGATTTCGTGTCCAAAGTTCGGCGTTATCAAGATGTCGGCGTCATAAGGAGACGTTTAACATCGGCACATTTGAAAAGAGAAGTCGAAACTACCACAACATGCGCATCTTTATCGCCATCCAGCGGCAAAGCCGATTCGAAATCGAAAATAAGATTAGTGAATAAAAATTCGTCGATATTAGGATTGCAAACTAATGAAAAGTCATCTGCTAAGTCACCTAAACGGAGATCGCTTAGAGTGTCCAGATCTACATGTGCTGATTCGGGAGACAGCAACAGGAGGAAGAGACGCGATCCTTCCTCTAGCGAAGACCGGGCGCAAAAGGCGATCAGTATCAGATCGCAAGTAACGAGAGCTAACAAGAAAGAAATTCCATCCAAGTTGGCAGCGAATCCGTCCTCGTCTTGCCGTGTACCTATTTTAAAGAAATCGCCATCTCAACCGAGTAAACCTGACAGACCCAAAAAACCGATTGGTGCTATCAAAGCGTTAGGCGTTAGCATGCAGTCTGCCCAGGATAAATCCCGTGTGGCTTCACAGAAGAATATTATTACCACGACTAAAAGCAACCCGAAATCTACAAATTCAAGAAGAGGAGCTCCAAATCAGCATTTAAAAAGCAAGAGCCCAGTCAGTTGTGATATCTATAAAGATATGCATAAGGTATGTAGCGTACTTGTTAAGTAAAATTAGTGTTTATCGGATCGGTCTACGGCCGATTGGCCTGGAAGGGCCATACACTCGACCTGTTTTTTTGTTTAAATTACTTATAAAAACCCTTGCATACAAAAATCCTTGGTCGTCTTTGAAGTCGCGCTTTAATCTAAAAGTTTTCAAAATTAGATTTTAGTGATGGTATTCTTTGTCTCGAAATTGTGAAGTGATGTATACTTGTAAAGTATATTATTTCGTCGCCTAGCGACAGATAGCAGGTTTGCAGTCAAGTAGTCGGTCATAAACTTCTGAATAGCAGCAGAGCGAAACTCTCTCTCAGTATCCTGGTGAAATAGTCATTTTGTCCAAAACTTTGTACTGCGTATCTGGTCGTTATTTTAACCACCCGCCACACCTAACAAAGTAAATGTTTCGAGTTGCTTAAACTGAATTTACTTCGAAACGGTAAATTCTGATCGGTGCGCATTGTTTGCTCATTCTTGCATTATGTACTTTTGCAGGCAGCGTACCATACCGTGTGTTACTTTCATTTTTATTGACTCGTGGACTGTTGGGTGATATTAGGTCGTATTTTCTCACTTGTAACCACTAAAGCAACAGCGCACAGAAGATTAGTTATACGTGTTATTTTAGCCCGGGATCTAGTGTGTCTAGCGTTGACTTATTATTTGCTAGCTTCGCACTCTTTTGGGTTCGAGGTAGAAAATATCATGCAGAAATACCTAAATTCTGGACTAATTCTAATCAAAGCAAGGCCAGTGTATATATAATTGAATTAGGGCCTTTAATATTTATTTGTTGATCAGAACTCATTCAACAAGTAAAGTAACTAAAATTTTAGTTCTTTCGAGAAATCTGATATATTTCAGGTTAGTTTTCGCACAAAGCAAACAAATCCCGCCCTCATGTGTGGCTTGTAAACTGAAATTCGAATACAATAGAATTAGTCAGCCAATCATCAAACTTACTAATGAAACAGCAAAGCGACGTTAAGTCAGTAAGTAGTATCTGTTGCTGTTACCGGCACTAAGGTATAGTTTTTGTAGGCTCTGGATAGACCATGTGATTTATCGTATTCTATTAGATATAGGCTATATTAGCTCTTAATGTAATTAAGGGTGCTTCAGAAAACATGTATCCAGACTTATAGGTCTAGTCATTGTCGTCACTTTATTGATTGTAGCAGGGCGGAATAGAAAGATTTAATTTAATGATACTTAACGTCTGTATATAAGTTAATATAATTGACTGAAAAAAACACAATTAAAATAATTTCACAGATTTTTCTCGACAAGGCACTAAAGGCTGGTGGCTATTTGCTACTACAATGCTGCGAGCCATAAATAGTTAAGGACCAATTGGTCATGGTACTCTTCACAAAATTAAAAAAGTTCTTTATGGCCTTTCATGTGAATACATAAATCTAGTCAGTTGACAGCTGACTTACAACCCAGTCAATTGTTGCAATAATTCACATTCAAATGCCAGATGAATATCAGCCGTATTAACGGATTTTTCAATCTTTTCTGTGTAGTGTATTGAAGTATTCTTAGTTATAAAGGAACTCCTTAAATTCAAGTAGTAATTGAAGCGTATTCCTTTTGTGTACCAAGCATGAGGTGATGGTGCAGTATTAACAAATCTGTTTGAGAACTTTCTTTGGCTATAACATAGTACTACCTACTTTGAGGCGATGAAAATTTTCGAAGAAGTTGCCTTTATCCCGTTTACCTATTGTATTTATCTTTTTGTTCGAGGCAGTTAGCTATTGTTAGACATTAGAAATGCTCTAGATTTATCCCAAGTACTTGCTAAGATGTCAAATATTAGAACGTATAAGGTAAGATGTTTATGTAATTACATAACAATACAACTGTACAATACAATCAATACTCAGAATAGTAGTTTTACATTGTAGAAATATGGTATCCAAGCGTAGCGATAGCGTAAGCGTTAGCGATTGGTTTTGCAGTATTTTTCTTTTCAAGATAACTACTGGCAAAATGTAAATTGGTTAAATAATTGTCCATGAGTCACTGTTGAGTGTATTTGAGGTGTATAACGCAATGTTAATGATATTTCCATTATCTGACCCTATCTGACAGAACACCGTGTGTTTGTTTGAGGTAGAAAATCGAAATAATTGACTTATGTACTTTCTCCCTCCACGCCTTAATCCGGGATATGCTTAGTATTCCATCCCTCTCAAATTTCGCTTCTAAAAGTCACGCTCTGAGAACATAATGGAAGGTTTAGCATTTCAAATTGAAATAAAAATAATTTTACTAGTATCCTAAAAGGTTAGCTTATAGATATCGAGCAATAATTGTAATTTCATTATCTTGTATTTGTTATTTACTGAAACTATTCGTTCGCGCTCACTAAAAACGTTCAGTTACGGTAAACTGATTCCGTTTTAAGTGATGTTTTGATTTATATTCTTCAGTTCTATAACGAGGAATGATGCACAGTAGTATGTAATGATACACAGTAACGAGTTATTATATATTTTATGAAAAATTACAACTGAAGTTATTACAATATCATTTGTTTTCTAAATTTAAAACTTGCAGTTTTTCTCTATATTAGCTTTCTGACAGCCTTCAAATGGACGCTTTGGGAGTTAGTTTATTTGTGAGGTACCCCGGTAACGTTTGGCGAGGTCAAATAGGGTTAGATTTGGGTGAGGAGGGAGGGGGTAGGATCTGTGGTAACTAACCCTGACCTACCCCAACGTGACTGAATTTTTTTAGCGATCATAATACTAAAGTAGTACCGATATTTTCGCACATCCCAATTCCTGATCCCTGAACCTCCTAATGCCTCCATGAATACAATACATACTATACAATTATGTCGAAAGTTTTGAAACTTTGAGCTCACACGATAATTCAACATATATTTTACTTCCTCACGTCCTTGGTGAGCAAGTGTATATTCCAAAAAGATACTCATCAAAAAATATTCCGTAACGCAATACCTTGTGGTGATGAATAAAAAAGGCAAACGACATGTCCGGAGGCTTGATACCGAAACCATAGCAATATACCTATCCGCTTATATACTGGATTAGTTCATTCAGTTGCCGAATAATAAATGTGACGGTAAATGGGCGTTGATTCTGTCAGTATCGCAACTACTCGGAATCTGATATAGTTCGGTTAATTATACAACATTATAAATGCAGGTTGTATACATTTTAGATGGTTAGCGTATTTGGGTATAGTGACTAGATATCTCTGCAATTAAAAGATGGAAAACCAGGTTCGTTTTTGGTGATATAATTGCCAGACATTATCTTGTATTTTTTACAGAGGTTGTTATATTATTTTATAGACTTACTTTCTTTCTATTAAGATATTTGGAGAGATTTACTGCCACTTTACTACCACTTTCTGTTTTGTATTGATTAATCGGTCCATATAAGTCTTCTTTGTGAAAATTAGTAAGAGAAATAACTACTAGCAGGCACTGTTTTATTCCCTGAATGAACAGGAGACTGTTCAGTACTAGAATAGGGTTCTGTCTTAACCCAATAATAGTAATAGCGTCAGTGAGTAATGGAGCGACGCTGGATGAATATTTACGTGTTTAATACATGTAGGAAGGAAAGAGTAAGAGCAAGAATAATATACCCCCTGTGGATCCAGATTGAAATATTGGTGGCCCGAATGCCGTTTCATAACAAATTGAAATATTTTTGTACAAAAATAAAATATTGTTGGAATAGAATGTTAATTTAGTGGAGCGTGATAAAGGTATTAACAGGCGTAACCATGCTTATAGACGCGAATGTAATCCAATGGATTAGATGGGCCATATTACGTTATATATTGCGAAAATTTCAAATCTGTTATCACTGTAGTAACCGACCCTGTAAACGATTTTCAAATTAAGTTCGGCACATGTGAAGTGTATAGGTATTTTACTCCGTATTTCAGCTGAAAGAATGTTATTTTTTATTCGAAATTCTTATTAATAGTACTTGCCCTATTATTGATTTCCTCCATTCATTTATTCATATATATATATATATTCCTATTCAATATAATATACAATTAGTGCTACTGTACGGCATTGAAGTTCAATATATCTCCTTTTTTCAGCGACCCATTCCAAATGATGACGAAGACGCGCACAAGGGGGAGTCGCCCAGCGTTCCCTTCAAATCGAAAGTCTCAGCCACAGCGCAAGAGGCCAGTATTTTTAGTGCCGCTGAGCGTGCAGTCATACGTATTGCCGGTGAGTTTTTTATACGTACACTTATATACATACTTGAAAATACCTATTACGATATTATGAAAAAATAGTATGGCAATCAATTTATTTTATTAAGTAAGTTACTCAGGGAACGAGTTCGTGTGGGTTTCAACTTGTTGATGGTGTTTGGTTGGTTGATCCTTTTTGGCAATGACTAGTTTCCTATGAATCATGTATCCCTTTTATCTTCCCATGGGAAGAATGCGGAGATTATGCGAACGATATGTTTAGGAATGCCTCGCAGCTAATACTAAATTATCTCATAACCTCAATGTATGTTATGAAAACATCTACGTGAAACATCGTGAGACATCGTGAGACATCGTGAGACACCGTGAGACACCGTGTAATCTCACGTATTGAAGTGCATTTGAAATCAATACGTCGTTAATGCTCCTTCTAGAATGTAATATGTCCTTATATCATATTAGTTGCTGAGCACGACTAATGATCAAAATTCTTGATTTCTCTGAAGCCCTACCTGTTAAAATAATACGTTCACATTACCTTTTTCTCTTACTGCGACTAACTATTTGTTAGCTAACCGAATTGCAGGTAATATTTTCTGTTAGAATCAGAGGGAACGGTAAATTATTAGAAATTATGTATAGTTCCAGTGTATCACATATGTACTTTAGGGTAGATGAAAGTAGTGCTTTCTACAGTATTGTTGAGTACCGTATACCATTTGCAGTGTAGATTAAATTCCGTACTGTTGTGTTGTGTTTCGTCAAAGCTCGATCGAATATCGATATGTTCGGATTCATAGGATTAAAAGCACACGTTTATGTATTTCTTGCTTTTCCCATATGTCGTTTTGTTTATATCTGCATTGCACCTTTGTCGGTCGGCCGGTGACGTGCATGCTTTTCAATAAGATCGTGGTAGTAATGAATGTAGTCTTGCACTATGAATATGCAGTCTGAATTACGTGCACAGGTGGACTATTGAATGGTAATGCGAGTACGTTATATCGAAATATATTGGTGATTTCAATACAAAATTGATTGTCGCCAGGTAGCTTGTATAGCACTGCTACTTGCATTTAATCTTAGCTATTTCAGAGTAGTTTATCTGTGTTCGGTCAGTGCAGAGTCAGTGTCCATAAGTTGTAGTTTCGTTAGCCATATATAATCATAGTTGCGACTATGTATTCTGCTTTGTTTCGCTTACGAACTTGTTTGGCTTTCACAGCACTACCAGGACTGGATCAGAAGTTACTGGTATAGGATATAGCTAGTCAAACTCAATTGAAATGGTATACTGTGTATTATGAACATTTATAACATCAGCTGGGGTCACAGTAGTCAGTGGTTTCTTCGCATCGCGATACGGGATCGACGGGATGGTGGAAAATCACAAGTTCTAACCCTATCCCTCCTCATAGATTAGCTAACAAAATTTCGCTCTTTCCTCGCCTTTTAGTACGGGCCCCAGTATATTATAGTATATTCCACATTCATCTTCTTCCACCAAACCGATATTTCTCTGTGTAGAAAGTCACATAGGTATTTTACCACGAGGCATAGGTATCATTAACATTTTCTCAGTGTTTGGCTCAGAATAGATATGTGCGCTGAAAAGTAAGAAAGATAAGAAAGTGTATGCGTATGATAAACATAGTAGATTCCTTCACATTGTAGCATCTGTTCATGATTCAACAACTGCCGCAAACCTTGCAGCGCCGGGACTGCCAAACATATTCAGCAAAATTACTTAACCTGTCTAAACTCAAAAAAATGTAAGGTGATCACAATCTTGCCTCGAGGTGCTTGCATATTTGTCAGAGAAATCGAGAAGAATAAAGATGCATGATAAGATACTGGCGTTGGAATGCGCTAATTAAAGATATCATTTAACTGCAGTAACGCGTTGAACATCTTGGTTTATTTATTTCTGTGGCCGTCATCATCATCTTGTCTCACTCAAACAGCTGTCTCTTGTGTTAGCTCTACTGCTGTCTTTCGTGTGATTGAGTTTCTACACCGTCACTCGCATTAATTCATATGCCAGAAGTTGAAAAGTTGTGCAGAAGTGTGAATACGTTCATCGTTTATGTTGTCATCTCATCGTGTACTAAACATAGTTGGTATAAGTTAGTTGTCATATTGTCGTGGTACTTGTAGGAGTCCGGCACTCTACGGCACTCATTCCGTCGGAGTTGCCATTATTATTCAGTATTCGTATTCTCTTGGTCTCATATTTAGTATTTCCCGAAAGAGTTATGTTATATGAAGGGCACTTGAAAGTTTATTATCAATAATGAAATTTTGATGTAACCAAGGAAGGCATCTAGATGAATAAAAGAAAAACGATTTTAAGTATTTAAATGACTAAGAATTGGTAATTTGTCATAGAGACATCGCTATACACACACAGCAAATGGCAAGAGCATTACTTTATAAAGTTTAAGCTACTTTCAGGTTCAGTTATTAGTTATATAGCAAAGTTGCAACGTTGGACTTGTTATCTTTGCCTTGGGCATATTTATATTGAATATGGTTAAGGTGAAAGCCAATAAAGTTGAATTGCAATCGATTCTCAGCGATGAAGAAAATATTTGCAGGCTTGACACGCGTACGTTGTTTTGTTTATGCCTTGTAACCTTGTAATACGTAATGTTAAGCGATTCATTGTCATCCTGAGCAGTTCAGAGTAATGTAAGACCGGTAGTCGTCGATCCGTCGACAGCTTTGAAGCCCGTAGCCATAGCGTTAATTCTATTTGAGTGTTCATGGATCAATGAACTTGCTTGAATTTGGGTCGAGCCAACTTGTTAAATTATTCAGAATATTGATCAGGCCTCACTTTCTACAGTGTATGATCGAGATTGCGATTTTATCGCTTACTGCCATTGTGTGAAACAGTACTGATGGATATAGTTGTTTTTATAACCTATCGCCTAGGAAGTCTTCATAGCTGCTGAAAAGCGAAGCTTGTTGAGAACAGAAAAATATGAATTAATAATGAAGTTAGCGCCCGTCTGACACAGAAGTTATTATTGCGTTCGTTTCTCTTTCTTCCCCCTGAAGAGGCCTGAAGTACACCCTAGTTAGCGCAGTTGACTCTTCTTCTAACTGACACCAGGAATTGAGAGGTCTGTGAGGTTTTATATTGGCGATCCTTTTGCTGGAGTGCGATTTGGATGTCCATGACTCCTCTCTCAAGATCTCAAGTGTGTATCAGCTAAGCTAATGGCATTTCGTCATGTCTTATTTATGGAATTCTTACGAGCAATCTCAGAGAGACAGCTGAACGTTTCTTCACCTCACAAACGTTAGCGGCCATTTAGCATATTGAAATTTATTTCAGTCTTGGCGCCAAATGAAATACCATTTAGGTAATTTAGAAGAAGTTGTTCTATTTACAAGAGGCTTCGCTATTCTTAGCTGAGCAAGGCGAACTTGGCAGTAGAATCTTCAGGAATTTTAACGAGTTTTCAGACAGATCCATGAATTTGTGGATCGACGAAAATATAACATTGACTATTCACACTACAACCTGTTTATGTATTAGTGTTTTTTATTCCGCCAGGGAGCTTAGTGTACATACTACTGTAGTAATCGGAACGTACTCTGGTTTGGGGAAGGTACTGATATATAGCGAAAGATAATAACTGGGATTGTGAATAGCCCTTGTCAACCCAATTCCGCGGACACGACTATTACGGCGACTTCAACCAAATACTAATAACTTTGAATCCACGCTCGATTCACAAAATTTGCCGCGCAAAGAAAAAAAACCTTACGTAGCACGCCGCTAGTCATAAGTTTTCGATCTGTGATTCGTGATCCCCCGGCTGTCGAGATGGATTGGAACGAGACTGCATGGAGCGATCGTGAGCACGGAACGATTTCGGAGGAGGAACAGGAGGCTATGGAGGCATATGCCGTTGCAATGAGATGGCATAGAGGTAAAATACTGTATATATGCATGGAAACTAGCGAAATACAGCGTGCAGTATTTATTTGATGATCCTATTCCAAACGATATTCCACTTGAATAAACCGCCTTGGAATCTTTAGTTCTGGGTCTTTGCAGGATTAATTGATGACTGGTATTGATGTAACTTTAGTTGCCACTGTGACAGTAAACTATCTGAGGTTTAAGCTTGCATGAATTTGAATGTCAAGTTCTGTAATAGCTATATTAGAATACTTGATGTTTTGTACAGTGCCCTTAACCGTCTCATTGCATATGCTTTGGTTAGGCGTTTCTTGTTCACCTTTTTTAAACGCAGTCTAATCCGGCGCGGCTTGAAGCAGTAAATCACTTTCTTGGATGAAATTGTCGCCATATATAAGTAGTGGTTGGGACTTTTTTGCGGAAAATTCAAATAATCTAAATGAGAATCCTGATAATATCCACATAACTATTATAAAGTACACACGAGGATTACGTCCCTTATGTTAAAACTGAGTGATGAGAATGATCCCCACTATCTCGAGGTACCTACCTTATTTCTATTTTTAGAAATACAAGAGTGGGAACGTACGTTAAAATGCTAAGGGGGTGGTAGGGTACTTGGGTTACTCGAGGGGAACCAATAACATTAGTGAAGGCATATTTAAAACTCCCGCTGTAAGCGGAGTTCTATTGTAATTTTACTTGATACTCGGCAACCACGAGTACAGACTAGAACTAGACGGTATACCACCTTACCATAACAAAAAATATCTCGGCAAGTTCTGACAAGAATTCAAAGAATTTTTTCCTTTCAAGCTTCTGCAAAACAATAAGGATACAGTTAGGAGTAGAGTCGGGTTGTTATCTTCAGTGACGGGTAGTAAGCTGACCATAGCCCTACTGTTTACTTTGCTATTTTCACAGAGGAGAATATAGTTAATTATTTATGAATTATTTCTTCGATTGTTAGGAATCAAACAGAGCTGTGTCACTGTGGTGTGAATGTAGTTTCAGATTATGGAATTAAACGTTTAGGAGTTCAGTCTGTATCTTTTGTGACGTGTAAATAAGTTGTCTAAATTGTAGAATATACATGCAGTGGATAGCATGCTAGAATGTGATATTGAGTTTTATCATTCCAGTTCGTGCAGTACAGTGGGTTAAATAGCAACTACTTTTGCAGTCGCAAAGATGTTAAATTGATTGATATTGATATTCCCGCGAAATGAAGTAAATGTACAAGCTTGTTCACAGTTAAATTTCCCAGGTGGTTAATATGCAGCTCTGAGGTTTTGTAGCATTTAAGTTGTCTGACTGTAGTTATCTTGGCGTGGTATCTGCAATGCTCCCTTCATCGTCTCTAAGCTTTGCTCGGAGGACTGTAAACTCAAAATAGTGATGAAAAAATTAGTGGTACATAATGAATATCAGTTTGATTTTCTGTTAATCAGATAAAAATGAGTTTGATGATGTAATTCGCTTTTTGGAACCCTCCTAATTGCTATTTATGAATTCATTATTCTGATTTGGTGTGAGGGTGGTATTTGTTAATGAAGATATTCGGTCATTCTTTAGTACAGCAATTTCCCCCGGATAATGACCAATGTCCTATAAAGAATCATTTGTGCGTACTGCCGCCTTATAACAATGATTTATATAAATTAATTTCGGGTGAACCGGTTTCGCCTTTTTAAAGCTATAGTATACTATTGATAGTAATGGTGAACCGTTCGCAGACCAATTACTATTATTAGGCGCTTTTCTAACGTGTTAAATCAAGCGTCACTTTCTTATCTTACATTTTTGCGAGTTCAGTGTTTGCGATCGACACTGGCCCCTATTGTGCTGCTGGATGTTCTGAATCGCTCGATAGTCGTCTGGAATTGTTTCTGAAACAAAAATGAAAAAAATCACGAGTTAGAAATTGACGAGCACATGATAAGGCAAACTTTTAGACTAGGAAATAGTTAGTAGCTGAATTTGTGAGCAGAAGCTGTGTAGTGTGTGTTGTATTCAACTGTTTCTTGAGACATTGGAATGCAGTCTTATTGTTAAATGAAGCGTTGAAGTCGTAGTGGAATAGGAATTGAAAATATGTATGGCTTAATAGGCCCCGGGCGTCGTTGGCATAGAGCCAAGAACACGAAAAGTATTGTGTTTCTCAATATTTTCCCATGCTAGATTATGCTTTATATGATCAGGTAACTTATGCTCATATCCACGCCCATTATATACCGTTGTAGGCGCCGTAATGCAGTTCCCAAGGAATGGATTACGCTGTACGAGCAATGTATTCCTCAGAGTAGTCAGCTGAAACACTTGAGTTAGTTCGAATTCATCTTTCAAGTTGTTAGAAAAAAAGCGCTTACCCTGCTGTCAAAGTCAGACGTTCAATGCGTATTCAGCCCGAGGTAGTATTCTAGAATTACGAAGCTTCAAACGTCTTTATTGTATCGTGCGTATTGAAATGTTATATGGAATGATACGAGTTGTTGAAAATATTTTGTTTTTGTTTAAACTACTTGGCTGTTGCTGTTGTCGATCGTGGTCATATTAATATATGTAGTATAAAGTATAAGGATAGCAACTAGAAGGTATCAGACTACTAAAATGAAAAAAAGGCTAGCTAACTATATATGTTTTTTATTTCTTTGCGTTGATAGTCCTAGCTAAAAAGTGTCGGTTTGCACCGATAAAACCAGGCCATGTCCGTGTTAAACCACCTTCAAAATACGTCATAGTCGTCGTGAACCGGGAATAATCAGTAGAAAAATTACCACGTTCGGAACGATAAAAGTACTGACAAAACTTAACAAATTCGAAAGGAAGTTGTTAAATTGCAATCAACAACTCATGACGTCAAATCTATAGTCTCCATCAAGACTTTACTTGACTGTACTCGGTACTCAGTGCGTGTTATTACGAAGTTGATTCTATCTTACGATCGCCTGTGGGAATCTCTTGGGAAAATCAAAGTGCCGCACCGCTCAGTTAGTAAGCATTAACTGCAGATCAGTTGGAATACGATCACCCTCCGTGTTCGAACGTGTCAGCTGTTTCTCGGCATCCCAGACATATTTTAGTTGACTTACTGTTAAGACTGCGGTAGTAGATCGTCTTCATCGGAAGGAATTGAGACTGGGATAGAAAGCTAACTCAGCTTGAAACAGCAATGTCGTTTCAGCAAGTAAATGAAGGTGCCGATTTATTTGAGGGCGCCATCGTAAGATATTGCGGTGAGTAAATGGTTACAATTTTTTATTTGTTTGAACTTACCTCGCGTTTACCCGATTTTTAACAACAGTAATGTTATGTAAGCTTGACTCGTCGTGTCAATACACCAGGGTCGCTGAGTACTTAGATTTTAAAACACACTTCAGTATACTAGCCTAGTTTTGGATTATATTGGGTACATGTATTGTGTTGGTACATGATCTTTTGTGACGAATTTGTTTCGATGAAGTTTACTGTATCACTAGTACGCTGAATTGCAGGAAAAATAAAATATCTCGCTCTGATGCATGTGAAAGGCCACTTTTGACAGATTTGGTTGATAGAGTAAAGCTAACGGAGGCAGAACGCGTTCATAACGTTTCCACTCAGTTCACTGATTGTACTGAAATTCTATAAAATATATGGAAAATTTTGGGATAATATTATGTCATATAATATACATCCATATATATTACTTAATACAGCGTTTATTGTGAATACAGATTGTAGAATCTGGCTTTACCTCTCGCTGCTAACCCTTTACTGCCCCCTGTCGAGCAGTATTCGGCATTTTTTGTCTGTTTTAATTAGTAAACTCCAGTATCGTCATGTTACTCATTAACCAAATTGAATAATGGGTATCGTCCTTAGGTAAAGATTTGCTTTAAGCAACTGTCTGTTCCCTCATCTCTGTTATACATGATTTAGCATTCATCGTATGACACATTGGATACCGATCAAATACTCTTGTGTACCAAGTGGGCGTTCACTTTTAACTAGAGGAAAAGACCTTTATTTTACTCTTAAACTTATAACTGACCGGTTCGACATTATACTCGTGTGTTTACGATGATGTCTGATTCTTCGTTTGTATTTTTTTTTTGTGGTAGTAGATTTAGTGTTGAAGTGATGAAGTTGATATTAGTTGTTTCTTGAGCAGGATTTTGTTACCCATAATGCATTCTTCTAATCGAGCATAGCGATCTAGAATTTGGCAACGTGTTTTTGTTAGTTCATCGGAGTTTTTGTTGCGCTATTCCGAGCAGTGAGCGCCGAACAAAAGCAAAATCGCTGATCAGTGACGATAATAATACGGTATGATCACAGAATTCTGTTATTACAATAAGAGCTAGTTGCGTTTAGTAATACCTTCTTCCTGCGCTACGATGACATTTACCTTTTTGAAGTTGATAAAATAGTTGACCCCAATGTCATTTTCCCGTAGGCGTATTGCTTCCTGTCATTCAAGATTAAATCCATAGAGACTTGTATGGAATAAATCACTCATTCTGCGGTTTATATTTTTTCGGATTTTAAGCTACGCTGACGAAGTTCTCGAAGTCCTTGTAAAATGGACTGTAATTTGCGTTTGCGCGAATAACGTATATCAGATGAGTTTACTCGACAACATTAGTTAAATTCTTGTGGTTCTCGTATAACCCGAGGGTCTATTTAATTTCAGTAACGTTGCCATTACGTAAATTTATTGTCCATTGCAGCTGCAATACATACTGTGGCAGCATATCGAGAATGATTTAATCCCTATAAGTTGCACTTCAGTGTAGTCTGTTTTGTAGCAACGGCAAGTGCTAGAAGCCTAACAGATACTCAGCATTGCGATATTAAAAGGAGAGTGTTGTCAGTAGGATTATGCCGGTGCGGCTTTAACGGTCCATTACATTCTTTAACGCCAGTGCGGAGAACCGGGAACTAAACTTTTTCTTTGCGTTCGTCGAAACTATTTTCCTATTCTGTGAAATAATACGAAACAGGTCATATTATTGACTTTAAGGGATGTAGAGTTCTTTACCTGTGGCAATTTTTTATTATATTAGGGTCCAGTATAGGTGTGGTCGTGATGAATTATTATCAATTTTAAATTATAGCACAAATAGTTTCTAGTGCGCTTAGCTAGGTTTGTACCGGCATGCTTCGCTGCTCTAAAATGTTCCGTAAATTACTAAACTGTAATGTAATAAACGTTTTAGATAGGTCCAAGCGTGGCATAGTCGAGTATGCTTTACGCCTTTTCCATACAACGAAAATTACCTTGCATGCGCTAATGTTATCGATTGCTGATAGCAGAATGAGATATTTTGACCATTTTAGCTCGAGATTAACGATTGTAGCATAGTTTAGTTTAGAGAAGCCAGTACCGGTGTGGCATTCAAGTATTTCTTCCTTATGTGAAGAATAGAATAAATTGCCCGCGGCCTTTAATTCAACGTGATTCACATAGCATAACCGAGTACAGTTTGAAACAGTATCAGCGTAGGCAAGATAAAGGCTACAATCAGTAAATGCCGATATTGTAAATTGTACGCGTTGCAGTGGCTTGGGCCTATTAGCTCAGGTACCAGGAATTAGAACGAATGGTATTTGAAGTATCATTGCGGGAGTAGTTTTAAAATAAAACATTGTTGAAGTGCGGCGATGGGTTTTTTATATAAAAGTCTAACTATCACACGCTTAATTGTGAAATAAATGGAAATGGAAAGAATTGTGTATCCTAGCATTGTGAGAAAAATCTAGCAGGGGCCAGGTGGTGATAAAAAAAGTTACAGGTTGTAGTTGTCAATGGCTAGAAAAGCCTGTTCTCTTTTTCAACGAGTCCCTAAGATAACAATTTAGCTGTTGTAGATATGTCTGCAAGGGTGAGATTGTTGTTTCACATCTTCCCAACTCTCTTCTTCTTCTTTCAATTCACTACCCATGATGTGATGTATGTATAGTATCTCAAATTGTGTTTCTTACTTCAATAACGCGTTATAATAAAAGCAACGAAAATAGGTGTAATGTTGATGCCGAAAGTTCATTTGTCGGCAATATACCAGGCTTTATTCAAAGATGGTGTTCTCGTTGCTAAAAAGACAACAACAGCATCACATACCTACGTCACCCTGGGTGCGAGCAGCGCTCCAATCCCAAATTTGCACGTGCTCAAAGCGATGCAGTCACTAGTATCTAAAGGTCTGGTTCGCCAGACCTTCTGTTGGAGACATTATTATTGGACTTTAACGGATTCTGGAATTCAGTATATACGAGATTTCTTACATTTACCACCCGAGATCGTTCCCTCCACCCTTCGCCGTAAGATCCACCCGGCGCAGTCCACTATTGCTGTTGGAAAGGGACGTGGACAAGTCAGAGGAATGTCCACTGCCTCAGGTGGCAGAGACGAATACCGTAGTGGTAAATTGAACCGGTCCAGGGCAGCATTTGGCCAAGACAAGGTGGCAAACGCTGGAACTGGATCTAGCTATTCGTTTCAATTCGTCTCTCGGGACAGCGATGTGGAATTTCGTGGTGGTTACCGCAGAGAACAGGAGAAAGTGATCTCTAGCAGCAAAACTAGCATCGAAAGAAAATCGTTTTTCGTCGCGACATCGTCTTCCTACGGGAACGAAATCGTTAACCGTGAAAATTCACGAGATACGGAAAACCAACGTCGTCATGCTAGGGAAGCGCTAGCTGCGGAGCGCGGGAAAGGAAACGACGACGACCTTCTAAAGTTTCAAGAAAAAGGCGAGCTTCACGATCTTAACGAGAGTAAATTACTATCTCGTCAGACAGCGGCAAACAGCGGTGACGTTTTGCCAGTTCAAGCTAATAAGAATACAGCATCAGGTCGTGGATTCGACACCGTTACAGTAAGCCGAGAGATCAGAGTAGAAAGTTCCGTTACAGTGAGTGCAGAATCCGGGGGAGTCGGGGAAAAGGACGAAGACATGGATTTGTGGAGAGAGAAAAAACGGAGTACCGATTCACCGGATTTTGACGAAAGTTTCGAGTCAAAAATTGACGAAGGGCGAGGTGGATGAATAAATGCATATAGAGCTTTTTACATCTTACGTATTAACTAAAAATCGTATCGGATATCGGTCCGAATTGAGGAATATTCAGTTCTTACTCTTGGTTTGTTGCGACACTGTTGTACATTAATGCGTTTGTATCTTTATCAAAACTTAGAAGACACCGGTATTTATCAAGGAGCAAACGTAAAGGTCTTGTCATTTCTGCTAGATCGAGTAGGCAAATATCTCGTACAATGTTTACTCATATTTCCGAAGCGATGTCTATAGACATAGCTGCGATAATTTTTAGCGAATTATCTGCATTGCAAATAACGTCTTACTGTGTTCGCTATATCCCGCGGGAATGTACGAGAAAGACTTGCGGTCGTTTGGCTGGGCGTATATTCTGCGACGAAACTGTTAAGCTTTTTTTGCTTGTCATGTATGCTACAAATCCGATTAAATCACTCGTGCGGTTAAGACACAATATATTATACTTATACAGTGGCCCAACTCGATATGTATATAATTTTGTTTAATTGAGTTGTCGTATTATTCTAGCTATACAAAATTTATTATATTATATTATTTAGAATAGTATTTACATTTAAAAATATTTTATGCTAATGTTGATATAATATTGTAATGTACAGTATTTATGAACTAAATGAAGACGAACACCATTGCTAAGGAAATCGATTCATTTTGTTGGCATCGTTATAGCCCTGTCCATTTTATCAACATAATAACTGTTCCCAAATCGATGGAACGCCATAGAATTCAGTATTACATTTCTCAAGACAATGGCTCATTCAAACTATCTACTGTATTCAAGTTTCCTCACGGGACTGTGTGAAAATGTTAACCAATCCCTTACCCCGATTCAACCTGTTGTTGAATTTTTGTAGAACTATTTAGTAACACATCATATGGTTTGATGAACACATTCAAGATCGTTGTCCGTGACCTATCACCCCTTGGCTGAAGGAGTGGTGACGGCACAGACCGTGTCTTGGTTGCATTATTTAAAATTATAAAGAATCTACACCTTTGGTCATTTGGTTGCCTTTTGGTATTAGTATTAGCTGCATTATTTAATTTCCTTGCTTATTTTACAGATGAGCGAGACAGAGTTCAGAAAAAAACTTTTATGAAATGGATCAACAAATATTTGGTGAAAGTAAGCATGAAATTATATCCTCTAAGCCGGTGTTCATCTCTTCAGACTATTTTTTTGTATTGTTGTAAAGAGATGACTTAGTGCGTCGTGCCAGCTTTAGTTTCTTCGATGGGCTCCCCCTCTGAATTGTATGAATATATTGCTTATAAACCTCATAATGACTTTTAATGGCGTTTTTACTATCAGAAGCGCACAAGCAAGCACTCTATTTCAACTTCAAACGGACTGAAATAATAATAAATTTTTATTGTTCTGCTATCGTTATAAAGTATAACCTCTAACTGGTAGTAGTTATTTCTACTATATAATCAAATTTACGTTCAACAATTGTGTGTACTATTACTTCATTCGAGCTGAAAGGGTTATTTAATTAGAACCGCAATTACGTAATTGTCATCCGGGGTTATACTGGGTCACACTAATGATTATTCTACTGAATTGAGATATTCAATTCATTTCATGTTATTTTTCAGAGTCGTCGACAAGTGGACAACTTGTACGAAGACCTGCGCGATGGACATAACTTGATCGCCTTGTTAGAAATTCTGTCTGGGCAAACTTTGGTAAGAGAACTGAATAACTACTAGAAAAAAACTATATTCGGGCCAGTGCCTTTTTGGTAAAATCTTACGATATAATTCAGCGATGATAACAGTTTTAAATAACAGACTCGTCTCCCACCTTTTGCTTATTTTCTCTTCTAAAGATAGTGTCCTGCGCCATATGGCTTATCAGTGAAATCGTGTATTTTGAATGGTAAATACACAGAAATGGGCTTCGTTTTACCTGTGTTCCATCAATGTTGAGATACAGGATTTCCAGTCTTCTCTACTGCTTTGAACTTTTTCCTTCTCTTTCCCGTTATTCCGGATCCGTACATCCGTACCACAATATCCGCAATTCTATGACATATAGATTTTGAATAATTTATTTGCGGGATTCCTTTTACACTCTTAACGTCGGGCTTACTGACATAGATAACTACTATAGGTGGTCGATATTTGGTACTTTACAGAGCATTTGTAAGCAGTACTCCCATTGTTGGAAATCAATTGGCTACAGTTTAATGACTTGACTTTTGGCAATGAACTTATGTATGCTATACTCTCCGATTTCCTGAGTTGAGAAATTTCATAGACGTAGTAATGACGCAACAGCAGCAACTCGGCAACCACGCCCGTAACAGTGAATGTAATCTACGTTCGTGATTCATATTTCAAGTACGAAAATATGTTTGCGTAGGCAGGTCTTGTTATTCGTATCGATAAAAGAACGACCTTATATAATCCACATTTTCTTACTCACCGATAACTGTTATAATAACGTTTCTGTTGGCCAATTATTGTCTTCGAATCACGTGATGTAAGTAGGAAGAGGTGGATTGGATTTCAACATCTCTTCTGAGTCATTCTTATGTAATAACTGTCCTGCTAGCGGAGCGAATAATACAGTATTTATGGATTGTAATTGTAATTGAGACATTGACATTCAGCTCCCACATAGCTTATCTCGAAGCCCACCAGGGTAGGAGAGATCATCCACTTCGAGAGTCCTTTGCTATCAATAGGAGTTATATAGCGTTAACTCTATATTTATCGTTGCAGTCAACGCATTCAGTCACTGTCGCACACGATCTAGCACCTTCCCCAACCGGGCCACCTACTTACGACGTTAGGCGTATGCCTTGCGCCGGATTAACATTTTCTTACGCCCATCACCCCGTGAGTGTAACAGAAGTGTGTGTTGCGTTCTGTTGAGTTCAAATTACAAATTTCAGTTTTGATCTGGCTTTGGTTAAGCAAAAACGCATTTTGAATCGAGCACGCATCTAACGTACATCTAACGCTTGAGCTTTCTACTTGATAATGTTTCACATAGTGTAACTTAACTAGCGCGCTCTTGGTTTGTTGTTTTTTCGCACCATCCACTCGTGTCATGAGGTTGCGTGAGGTTGCGTGGTTAGGTCTCACTGTTTATTTGTGGTTGTTGATGTTCGATGTCTGCACAGTAAATAAGGTATGGGAATATTCACATAGATTGCTAGCTGGATAAATACAGAAATGTACTTGCACCTTGTTCAAGCACCATTGTGCTTTGGAAATAGAAATACAATTTACATTTATTTCTTTGGAACTAGACCACGGACTACCGTTTAATTCCACTTGACATTGCTGAAAATCAAACTTCTAATTTGTAGTATATCCTGGTTGGATATTTTGTCATCTGAATACGTGGTTTCCAGACTTGTTGGGATATAGTTATTCTTTCATTTGCCTCTGCCAGAAATAAATTATGAGTCTTCAGTTCCTCTCCTCTTTCTCCTTCGATAAATTTACTCTATATAATAATTATCGTGTCTAATTAACTAATTTGAAAGTGGTATTCAATTTGTACTCCTTATCTTATCTTGAACCTTTCTTCTTTCTTCTATTTTCAATTTATTCTGTCGTTTCTCCGTTTCTCCGTTTCTCCGTTTCTCCGTTTCTCCGTTTCTCCGTTTCTCCGTTTCTCCGTTTCTCCGTTTCTCCGTTTCTCCGTTTCTCCACACTTACTGAATGTTTTCATTTGCAAAGCCGCGTGAGGGAAACTACATGAATCAAATGAGACTGGTAAGTAAAGAAAGCTGTGCGTACATATCTGTTTCATTGCATCTCATTGTCACAAACTTTCTTCGTCTTCTTTCTTTATGTCTCATGTTTTTGTGTGTTGTTCAGTCATTCTAGTTATGTTATATTACTTAGTCTAGTTTCGCGACCCACATCATAAATTCACATATTTCGTACTAACATGTTATTTTTTGAGTCTGGAACGTAATTTAATGTCATACTACCTATTTTGACGGGGAAATACTACATAAACGATAAAATATTACTCTTATCCCCTTCGCAAGATTTCAGTCTTCACGTTTTACGATCTTGTAACCGCCTTTACATAAACCACATCAGTGTTATTTGTATTTACTGTGCCATATACATTCTGTTTTCATTACTACTTACAACGACTTAAACAAACAGTAGCTACCGATGCCGTAACTATCTATAATATTAATCTAACACATGAACGTACATCATAGTCGAATGCTTAAGTTGCTTCAGATAACTATATAATCAGGCTTTATTACATAGCGCATACCTTAGCATAGTAGCTGCTTGCGATAATCATCATAATAGAGATCACAAAAATAACCGAGCCGAAAGAATTTAGCATATTTTCGGCGGCTACCTATCTTTTGAAATTGTGAATATAATATCGGGCGTATTTCGAGCTACCGCTCGAATAGTGATGGACATGCCGTTAATATCAATTTCGACGATGACGCCACGTAGAACCTACCCTCCGGGCTAAACCGTTGTAAAATTGAAGATAGTCTATCTAAGTATCGTGACATTAGGCCATACACCTATGCATTTAATGACACCTGATCGCATTACATAAATCCGTATTCCGCATATCATTGGAATATCATTTTCGAAGATTCTTTTGATCGTTTGTCTATTTTTTAATCTTCCTAATTTTCCAAATGACTTGTTTCAGCCTCGAGAGAAAGGACGTATGCGATTCCACAGATTACAGAATGTCCAGATTGCATTGGACTTTCTTAAAAAGAGAAAGGTAACTTCATAAATATTGTTAGCTGTCAAAGAAATCAGTATTGAATAAATGCAGGCGGCCTATTGAACAAAGTAAAAAAATTCTACTCTAATTGTGCACTGTATGCCAGTGAATATTGGTTCAACCTACTCATGTGAAACCAATTAATGAGTCAACCAAGGTGCACCGTAATTGTGAATGCATTTTCTAGTGCTGCATTTAGTTACCTAAGCTGTTTCTTTGTTGTCAGCTTCGTCTGGTCAATATACGAAATGATGATATCACAGATGGAAACCCGAAGCTGACCCTTGGCCTAATATGGACAATCATTCTTCACTTTCAGGTATCAATCGAAACTCGTTATTTGATGTTTTGATACTTGTGTTAAAATTGTATTCCTGTTGCATATTTTGATTTCATTCTATTGTCAATTTTCAATACAGATTGAGGACATTGCTGTGGAAGGAGAGGAAGATTTGTCCTCCAAGCAAGCACTTTTGCTGTGGGCTCAACGTAATATGGAGGGTTATGATAACATCCCAGTGACAAACTTCACATCTTCATGGCGGGACGGCAAAGCCTTCAATGTTATTATACACAGAAACAGGTTCGCTTAAGCTACAAAATCCTAATATATGAGCAGGATTTAATTTATGATCAAAGATAATTCATAGCGTCAAACTAAATACAAATAATCCTAAATATTAATAATATTTTGAGACTAAGACTGTAAAATACTATAACTTCAATCTAGATGCGTAGAGTTCTTTACAATAAAATTTCCATCTATTTGTACAATAAATATTATTTTTTCCCATTTCAGACCAGACCTAATAGATATGGACAAAGTGAGACAATCTGACAACAAAACCAATCTTGAAAATGCCTTCTCAGTTGCTGAGAGAGAGCTTGGTGTAACTAGGTTGCTTGATCCCGAAGGTATCACCTTACCTGCTTCTGATTTTCTTTTGTATTCTGTGGTTTGTAATTCACTAATGCTAACAAACACCACTTACCTTTCACCAGATGTGGATGTTGAGAAACCAGACGAGAGGTCTCTGATTACCTATGTTTCGTCACTTTATGATGTTTTCCCCAAAGTTCCACCACTACCAATTTCAGTAACTGTTGAGGTAGGGATGCATGTCCTAAAACAGTTCAAGCTAATCTAATTCTGCAATATCATATCAATATATTTTTTACTCTCTTGGGCATCAAAGAATCCTGTTCTTAGTTAATAGACACCATAAGTTTTTTATACCATATGTCATAGGTATTTTTTATCCTTTGCAAATAATGCATGTTGTCACTTAAATTTTTGTTTGGTTTTCAAAAGGAATGGCATTACATGTGGGAAGACTACAGAATTCTTGTCACTTCGCTCCTTGAATGGATCAAGAAGCAAATCACCGTTCTTAGACGCAAAGATGAAACATTCGAGAATGCTACCGACGCTAAAAATGTTCTCCTCGAATTGAAGCGATTTGAGGCAGAAGAGCTACCAAGAAAGGAGGTCGCTCTTTCTGATTAATATTTAATAAATGCTACCCAAACCTTTAGACCAGTTACCACCTTGCCTCAAACTCACCTAGCTCATCAGAAGTCCGTATTAATAATAACTGATTCAAAATTGTTTTAAATTAATGCTATTGATTGAACACCCAGAATGACAAAGATGTGGTCCGACCTAAATACATGGACGTGAAAATCATGGCCGACAAATCTCTCGGAAAATTTGTGATTCCGACAGGGTATGAACCGGAGAAAGTAGACACAGCGTGGGACGAATTAATGAGTGCTCTGAATGGTAAAGAAGCAAGCCTCACAACAGAATACAAAAGGTTCCCACCGTTTCTTTTTTTGTTCATGAATAGCTTAGGTATTCAGAGTTTTTATTAAATTTGACTATAATTAACAGACTGGAAGATCTGCATAATCTCGTTTTAAAGATCACAAGCGAGGCTGAAGAATGTCGTGAGAAACTCGAAGAGGCTGAAAGACTAATCAAAATAGTGAGTAAATGGCAACTAATAAACATAAGTTAGATATTACATTAGCAATCACAAATATTTGAATTAGCTGTTTATTGAAATTTGGATATCAGAACTATCAGAACTATTTTAAAATCTGAAATTCATTCTAGATTGAAACAGAGGGTGACGATTCTGATAAAATGCAAAATAAAGTTAACTCCTTGCTGAAAGACTGTGAATCACGCATTCGCGTCATGTTCAGCGATGTTCAGAAACTCAAAGATGCAAAATACTACCAAGCAGATGATATGTATAAAACGTAAGTTGCTTTCCCACTACTATTCTTAACTTAAGAAATGTATGATGATTCGAATTTTTATTTATAAAGGGTTTTTCTCCTTCATGAAAAATGGGTGGGACTGCGTTCCAATTACAATACTGCACTGCAACAAGCGCCTGCTGTCCGCGCGGCTCTCCTTGCTAAACTCCGACCGAAATTAGAAGATACAGATGACTATCGTTATCTGAAAGGATGTCTGGATTGGGTGTCTGCTAAGCAGGTTTTATACTTCATTGATTCTTTTCCATACCCACCAATACATAAGATTCCGCGTATCATATTCAGTTAATTCTGAAATGCATACTTACTCCTGACAAGTATTATATCTACCAATATACACAAGATAGTCGTTTTATGCGAGGGAAGCATTCTTAAAAATCGAAGCTAGTCTGAAATGGTGAAATAGGATTAACTAATTATATGGAGAACATAGAGATGTTATATATATATAGTGTTACTAAATATTGTTTGCTTTTCAGGTTGAAGTTGAATCATTTCCTCAGTGCAATGACCTTCCCTCAGTAGAAGCTCAGTCTGTTAAACTGGCTCATGTCAAAAATGAAGTGGATGCTTTTAAAGATAATGTCTCAAAATGCCACAATGCAAAGGTATGTATAAGCTTGTGTGGCATGTTGCAATATTCTGCTAGGTAATATCTCAATATTATGCTTGGAAATATTTCGGTGTTATAAATTTTCGTCCATACGTCTGAACTTCTTATCATTTAGGACAACTTTGGCGAGGACACAGACGATTACAATAGATACAGTATAGATTTGTCAGCATTGGACGTCAACTACTCAGTACTAAATGTAAGTATAAGCATGTCTTCTTTCAAGGTAACGCTATAAATTAATGTACTGATTTGTTTGGTATTCCATCAGCTATTATAGTCATGCTAGCGCATTTTTCAATGAAACTATGTTACCAATACAGAATGAAGTAGAATTTCGTGAGACGCAAATGGACAGTCTTCTGAAATTTATTCGTGAAGCGACACAACACATTATGTGGCTTGATGAAATTGAAGAAGAAGTGACTAATCGTGATCTGACGAAATACCTTTCAGATGTGGGAGCTTTGAAAAGCCGCCTTGCTGTATGTTTACTATTTCTCAGTTAGCTGTACAATACTTGTAAATTATAGTCATATTCAGGGGGTGGCTCGTCCATGAGGGCTGCAGTCTCCCCCCAGACACTCACTGACAGGTGTATGACTCTGTCAACTTGTCACTTGAGTAGTAAAATAGTTTTTATATTTATCTTTCATAGTTACTACCAACATGCTGTATGTACGATATTTGTTTGCGGCTGATGCAAAATCAAACCACGATGGTGGTTGCTTGTGGTGTAACAACTTTAATTACCCTTCGGCAAGTTCGTTGAGTGAGCTCAAATTTTCCCAGCTAACATTAAATGAAAAGATAGGGCTTGTAGTTCCCCCATTCTAGTTTTCCTTGAGACGCCACTGGTCATATTTACAGCAGTTAATTCAACATTATACCAGTTTTGTAATTATTCCAAAAATGTTGATTGAGATCTATTTTGAATTTTTTTATATTTACTTGGAACACAAATGAGTAAATTGAATTTAATGTTTCTGTAATGTATGATATTATATAAGATTGAAGGTCATGCTATAAATGCCTCTTATTATAACAGGAACTGAAATCTGATATGGATACCCATGAAGGTCCATTTAATGCTACAGTACATGAAGGCGAACGTCTCGCCAGGGACGATCATCCTTCCCGAGTCACTGTTCAAGCTTATTTGACGATTCTCAACAACAAATGGGAATGGATCCAAGATCTTCTTTCCTGTAGTGAACAACACAACAATCATTTGAAATACTACAGAGAAGTAAGTTTAAATTACATATGTCATAATAATCATTAGGTAACTAGATTCAGTTTTGAATATGAGTATTTTATACAAGCAGTACATATCCTTTTTCTCAATACACCTTGATTATACATGAGTACAATCTAGATCTGTGAACAGTGTGTACCTTTTTGCTCTAAATATACATTTTCATTCTTTGCAATGAGCATATGTCAAGGGTAATGACTCAGTTTATATATATAGTATATGTCAATATACTTGTCAGTAACAGAGTCATAAATGTGCTAAATATACTCTGTTCTAATGACTTCCCAATTGCTTAATTAACCTTTGTTATATTACTAACTCAAGTCATATTTACCCAGTTTCATGATGACTGTGGCGCTGCTGAGAGATGGATTCGTGACCGGGAGTCAAGTATTGACAAGAGAATGAGAGCTGTCAATCTGGACAGTGAGCCAGAAGATAATGAACAAGCCTTGCAAGATATATATGTAAGAGAGAAAATTTCCTAGAAGTGTATTGGTTGATTTTTTTATATATCTATATAGAAATATATTTTTTTGAAATGATCAGGAAATGAAAAATGATTTGGAGAAACACAAATCGACTGTTACTGAATTAATAGCCAGAAGCAAAAAAATCCCATGTGTTGAAGAACGACCTCATCCCATTCCAAAGAATGTTAATGCATCGGCTACTGCTTTGTGTAGCTACAAGCAAATGAATGTAAGAGATCTCTAATCTTGTACATATACTGTAAGATAATTTATATATATATATATATTTCCAGTATACCCTTGCTATTTGACAAGTCGTAATTTACTGTAATTTCGAATATGTCTAGCGGAAACGGTGTATGTAATGTACTGCATCTTGCTGTACTATCTCTATTTCACCTGTGCCACATACACCGGCAATTGTTCATATATACAGTTCAAGAATGATAGGAGGTGTATTTTCCGTAGCTCATACATGCACATAATTCGTAACCATCAGCATCAGGGTTTACTGTACTCTATTTATCATAAGCTTATACTCATTTTTTCCTGATGCATCATTATTGTTTTTTATGATATATATTTTATTATACATTAGCTGGCCATTGCAAAAGGTGAAGACTGCGTACTTGTTGACAAGAATCAGCCGAGTCAATGGACCATCATTAATTCAGTCGGACAAAAGGGAGAGGCACCTGCTGCCATCTTCACTCTACCTCCACCGAGTGCTCGCTGTATATCCCGAGCACAGGCACTGGAGCGTAGCTACCTTAGCGTATTGGAACTATGGCGTGACCGTCATGCACGAGTACAACTTTTCGTCACAATAAACAGTTTGCAAAGGAACATAAAAAGTGTTATGTCATGGACTGTAGAATCGGTGAATTATTAATCTACTGTTTTTTTCTCTGTTGCAGTGTACTTTATTGGTTACTTATTGGTTTTTGTTTTGTGAACAGTATCGTGATATGCCTGAGAATGAAAGGGACAGTGCATTGCAAGCTCTTTCCAGAGAGCTGAAAGAAATTGAAGAATGTGACTCTTCCGATCCCTCATTGCCGGTCAGAATCGCTTCTCTCCGAGTTGAAGTTGCACGATGCTTAAAACATGCTGAAGCATTGGCTAGAACATTGGAAGAAGGTAGGATCTGATTGAAAAGTCATTCCGCATAAAACCATTCATAATAGTTGGTGGCGTTGTCGATAAAATAATTCAAATAATCTTTCAGGTATCTGGTTTTCATGTATTCGGAAAATCAACATTTTCTGACATGATTTTAACATAAAAGTGAAATAACAATGAAAAAGTATAATGATGTGGTTTTTGTAGTGCAATAGTAAATATATGCATAATATAATATATGCATTATAATAATAATACATTTGATCATCAAGCTTGTATACTGATCTGTTAATGTATGCACAGGAAACAAGGAGGAAGATCAATGCAGACGATACATATCTCGTCTGAGCGTAATTCTTCGTCGTCTCAACACAATTTATGGCCTGGTCAATGTCAGAGTAAAGACTGCACTTCCACGCGAAGTTTCTAGTGTGCAGTATGCCATTAATGACCATGAGGTTTGTTCATTATCTTTTACTATTATCACAATTGCATTGTTCACACTGTAAAGCTGATCTAAAAATTCTAAAACGAAACCAATGATTTTTACTAATAGGGATCTGTTGTTGAACTGAAATCCTTGGAACCAGAATACAGTGAGGTACGTGACGATTCACGAGAGCTTTTGGAAAAAAAGAGCTGTATGGCTCCATCGAAAGAAGAGCTTGAAAACCAGCTGGTTGTGGTAGAAAATAAGTGGGAAACAACCTCAAATGTGTCTCATCTTTACCTGGATAAGTATGTGACATTCCTAGTTGGTTTTTTAATTTTGTTAGATTTTTTTAATAACTTCACTGTATATATTCATTAACACATTTCATATAATTTCTTTACAGACTAAAGATAGTTCACATTGTTCTGCAGTCAACCAAGGATGCGGAAAATGTTGTTTCGACTCTCGAAAAGAAAATCGAAGAGAACAGAGAAATTCCAATGGATTCGGAAAGCATTCGAAAGCAGCAGATCATATACCAGGTATACAACAGAGCTAATTTTACCTGGAATCCAGATTTATTTTCCTTATATTCAAAGGAATGTCATCTGAGTAAGTATGTAATTTAAGAATACATCTAATGTAAAAAAGGATTGAAATAAGTTCATGAAATATATGTCTGATTCCTAGTAACATCCTTCTATATGATAACCTATCTCAGTCTGAATACTTCATGAAAGCCTAAAGATTTTCATTAAAAAAGGCAAAAATTCCATGCAATAATTTTTCAGCTTATATTTTAGCATTGTTAATTGAATCAACTTGCTTTTACTTGGCTCCTAGGCAAGCTTATTCACTGCGATTTGTATTCTAGACTTGTATACAGAAGACTGTTGTAAGTACTGAAACAGTGTGCTATATTTTGCTTAGCATTCATCATTACGTTAACAGGCAAAATTTTGGTGTGCACTCATAAATCAAGCAAGTGTTAGGTCACAATTATCAGCTTTTTCATGAGATCTTCATGCTCATGGAATATATGTCATGTGATTCTTTCTATATTGGGTGTTATAGCATAGCTGCTTTCATGTTTAGTAGCAGCTGTAATTAACGTGGTGTTTCATTGGGTGCTGCTGTCACTCCATTTTCGCTGCATTTGATGATGAATTTAAATGAGGAATTTCCGTTAGATCTATCCATAAAAATTACATTAGTTCAATACTCCTGCATTATACATATCATCTGGTGACCCTAAGATCAATTCACTTGTTTCACTTTTGGATTGTGTTGAACTAACATGTATATTTTGTAGTAGTGCTTCAACTTTTATTGGTAAATAATTACTTTTTCTGTTAGGAGGTTTCTTTCTTCGTTCAATATTATGATTTTCAAGTTACTAAGACTCTAATATCATTATATTATTGTGATATTCATTATATTTTCTGGGTGATGGTTATCTAATTTCTTTACCTACCTTCTGTAAGCATACAGTAGTTCTGCTAGATGAAGTTTCTATGTTTCATTATATATGTAATCATTCCATTGTATAACTTGAGGTTCCACGTTTTTCTTTCCCTTAATCTTATTAAGTTCATAAGCATCAAATAATACAGAAACTGTAGCTCACGCGACTCGTCCTAAACCTAAACCCAGAGAAGTAATTCGATACTGTGTATGACCAAGTGTAAATTATTTTGTATAAAATAATGAATAAACAGTCAAAATAACACGTAAATTGGTGCGTAACACCTGTACGGTGTGTGATACCGTAGCTGTTGGTGCCCAATCACTCTCCTTGCCATTAACAGTCAACTTCAATTTTCCACTGGATTTTCACTCGCAAAACAAAGGAGGGGGTTATTGAAACTTCTGAACTATATATATTATAAACATAATATTCCACTAAATGTACTAACATTTCAATGAACTTTCTCAAACATAGGGTTTGAGAGATACTGTAGAAGACAAAGAACCTCTCATCACTAGCTTGCAGAGAGATGCCCGAAAAGCAGAAGAAATCGGCAAGAAAGTTGTGCAGGTATCAAAGCTTTCTGATCCAGAGATCACTGAAGATGTTGATGCCGCAAAATACACCAAAGATGTTGCTGGCATCGTGGATCGTTGGCAAGTCTGTAAAGTGACTATCGATGAAAGGTATTTAACATAAATCTTCACTACAATATACATATCCTGCTCAATAATAGGTGATTCGTTACTACTATTTCTTTTTTAGGCTAATGAAATTCAACGAGCTACTTCCAAAAGCAGAACAAGGTTGGTGGAATACCATGTATTTTAGTTGGAATGAAGTTTTGAATATAGATTATAAAATTGATTATTTTTTTTTATTGTACTTTATTGCATTAAGACATGCATGTTATATAATTTTCCTGTTACAGCTGAAGCTGAGGAACAACGCTGTCAGTCATTGGTTGATCGCCTCACCAAACTACTTGCCATCTTGGACAGCATCGAAACCAGTCAAGAGGCTCAGATGACCGTCTGGCTTCCAAGATCAGTCGATGCCCTCACAAAATCCCAAAACTCCCAAGCGGTTTGAACTTTAACAAATATTTTTAAAAATAGTTTTTCTTTCTGTATAAGTGTCTATATCAGCGCAACAAACTGCAATAATAATATTTTTTTACCACAGCAAGTTGTAAATCGGGTTGAAGACTTGAAACCGGAATATGACTCAATTCAAAATGTTGTGGTAACTTTCATCAATGATGAAGCAACCGGAGCTGCACCCACTTTGCAAGTACTTCGTGACACGCTGCACAATGTCCAAGAAAAGTGGGCTATAGTCTGGTTGATTACTCATGTCTACTTTGAAAAGTATGTTTACAACATTATATAATTTTCAATACAATTTACAGAAGTAGCATATTATCTACTCTTCCTTCCTTCTCTCATAGTCTTATATATATGAAAATACTAACATTATGTACTATTGTACGGATTAGTTTCACAGTCAATTTTTTATCACATACTCCAATTACTGGTTATGTTGTCCCCGAATAATTCAATTTATATTTTCCCTAACATTTGCTATTCCCTAGAATCAAAGGTCTTCTTTTCACCCAACAAGCTATAAGTGAATGCGAAAAGACGGTCAACAACTATGAAAAAGTATTATCAGACCGTAGTGAACCGACAACTGACATAGCAGAGTTAAAAGCACGAAATGACCTGTTTCAAGTAAGCAGATTTTTTTCAACCTTCACAAAATAATTTAAGCTATTGCCTTTATGATATATAATTCCATAATTGAACATTTCTCTCTCAAGAAATTGCTTGCTGACATACCCGTTCACGATTCCAACTTTGAAGCATTGCGTAAAAACCTCAACTCAACACAAGAGGTCGCTAGACAAGTGCCAGCCTCACTTGCAGAACGTTGCAACACCGACCTAAATACATACACCGATGACATAAATTCATTGGAAAAGCGCTGGCATGAAATTAAAATAAGGCTTGAAGCTCTGGCTCAGGAATTGAAGACAATGTTGCCACAAGCAGAAAAAGGTTATTTGATGTGCAATTTTTATTCAAATGCCATACATTTATGCAAACGGTGCAATGTTCTGACAATTTTGTTTTTGACTGTACAGCTGCTGCACAAGAGCGTCTCCTGTCAGATCTACTATCCCGCATTCGTGCCTTGACCCGTGGTTTGGATTCACTCACACAGTCTCAGCATGCACGCATGCAGGTCAACCTTCCATCTGAAGTAATGGGCTTGAATAAATGCATTGATCAACAGCAGGTTGGTTATACAGTGTTTTTTCTATATTATATTAATCCTTTGATTGATCTGATTCACATAATATATAAAATGCACTGTTACTCGAACATAATATCTTTCATTTTTCCATAGGATGTACAGCACAAGCTAAGTGATTTAACTGCTGAATATGAACCTTTGTCAGCCGAATGTAAAAGCGTTTTGGAACATGAAAATATATCTACTCCTACTGCCGATGCTGTTCGAGGAGAGTCAAAACAAATGTCTGAAAAATACAATGCGCTCAATGAACTGAGCATGTACTTCTTGGCAAAGTAACTTTCTTTACTTGTAATATAATAAATTTATTTATTGAACTCACTACTTATATCCCAATTCATTTCTCTAATTAAGAATCAAGGTCTTCCGTCAAGTGGCCGAACAGCTGCACGATATCAATGCTGTAGTGTCCAGATACCAACAGACTTTGGATGCCAACGATCACTTGCCAGGGAAAGATCTGAATGCTTTACGCAAACAGTATTCGGTTATCAAGGTATGGTTCCTGCATTGCTCCTTCTTTGGAAACATAACATTTTCTTTAGTCCTAGTGTAGTCATTTATTTCAGGATTCAGTTTATGATTATAGATATTCATAATTTTGAGAATATTTGTATTTTGTCGGATTTAAAATGAATTTTGCATTTTATTTAAGGCATTAGCAGATGAAGTTCCATCACATGATCCAAAATTTCTTGACCTTGCTGATGTTCTTGAGATCGCCGAGTCTTCTTCTCATAGGTTGGCTTCAATGACTGATTACCCTGAACAAGATGTACAACAAAGAATGAAGGAGTATGAGACTACAAGTGCTCATTGGGAAGAAATAAAGAAACGACTTTATGAACGTCTTCATGTCCTTGATAAACTTATACCTGAAGTTGAAAAAGGTATTTACTCATCCTAATTACTGTATATGTATCCATTATATCATTGCTTTTGAAAATGTTTGTTATTAATTCAGCTGCCTCTGAGGAAAATGTTGCGAACTCCCTCTTGCCATTGGTGAATGCACTAATCCATGAGCTTGAACGGATAGAGAGTGCTCAAGTAGTCCGTGCCGATGTCATGCTGCCAACAGACAGTGCTGGAGTTTCCCATGCTGCCAAGCAGCAAAAAGTAAGTGTATACGAGAGAGTTCACTATTGCAATTGTTTCCATATATAGAGGGATTTTATTAAATTTGGTGATTTCATTACAGACAATTGTTGACAACTTGAATAATGATCTCCGCGGACGATACGAGGGTATAACTGCACAGTGCCGTCCCCTGATTGCAAAACACTCAACAGCCCCATCTGTAGCTAGATTGAGGGCTTCAGTCGAACAGCTAGATGACAAATTGGAGACCGTTAGCTACGTTGTGTTAGCGTATATGAACAAGTAAGTCCTGTGTATGCTTTTGTACTTTATCCTTATTTATATTATATTCTGGACACACATCATAAGTAATGTAATTAGGTTTTATAATACACAATATTGTATGTATTTATCAGATTGCGACTTATACTTGACATCATTGAAGTCATGTCACTTGCTTTGCCAATACTGAAAACTTATGAAAGTGAAGTTGTGAAAGCCAAACCTAACTGTAACACTGATGTCCATCAGTTGAAACAACAAAGGCAGGCTTTGAAGGTCAGTATGTTTTTTAGATTTTATTACTATTTCATTGATTTACTATATTATGGATTACGGCTAGTCTGCTTTGATACATATTATGATCTCTGAAACCCCTTTTCTTTTTCAGGAGCTGAAAGCAGCCATTCCAACTAACGATCCCAAGTTTGAAGATATTACCAAAGCACTGAAGGCTGCTGAAGATGTTGTGTTAGAAAAAGACAAGGAGCCTGACCAGGATGTTTTAGCACATAGATCTGAATGTGACAATGTTATAATTCGGTGGGCGACCGTGAAGAAGGAATTGGATTCCACTCTAGAAGAGATTGATTCAATTATTCCTCAAGCTGAGAAAGGTATTATCTTTAACAAATATAATTTACATAAAATATATAATATAATTATTTTAACACATGAATAATAATCTAATAGTAATATTTTCAACTTCAATTTATTTTTGTATAATACCAGCTGCACAAGTTGAAACTCGTGCCAACCAACTTCTACCTTCGGTAAAAGAACTATTGGCTGAACTAGATTCGATGGAACACTCTGTTCGTGCTCGCCTGGCAATGGCTACACCTGCTGAACCTGCTAGTATTGACAAAGCCATCGCTCAACAGAAGGTTGCATCCTTTTTATTCCTATTAAATGTCCTATCTATTCAACAGGCTTTCTGATAAGATAATGCATGCTGGCATTTAACTCAAACGTCTTTATTATATTATTTATTGAAAGTTTATTCAGCACTCTTCTCCACCAATTAAAAAAAATCACATACGTGGAATTTACCAAAGGTTGGAAACCTTAACCAATGCTACAAATTCCAGATTACTTCCAGTCGACTGGATGAATTAGAGCCGAAGTACAATGCTCTCAGATCAGAAATAGAATCATTGTTGCAAGAAAGTGAAACAGAAACGTCTACACTGACTCAGCTCAGATCGGACGATAGTTTGCTTGCCAGCAAATGGTATATCGTACGCCTTCTTAGTGAGCTTTACTTGCAAAAGTGAGTTTTTTTGCTTTTGTTGAGAAAGTTTGTCTTCAATAGGATTTCTTTACTGAATTATCTTAATCATTAGGGTAACTTCTCTGAGAATTATTGCTGTGAAGATGAATGACGTCAACAAAGTTGTGACACAATATGAAACAGTTTTGAATTCAAATGAAAACATTCCAAGCAATGATCTGGATGCCTTGAGGCAGCAATGCGAGGCTTTGAAGGTATGAAGAGTTATTGCAGTTTTTCGACTAATGTGTTATGATATTTTCCTTACTTTGAACATTATTTATTATTTTTAGTATGTGTAATAGGGTTAGGAGTAACAATGAATTTTTCTTTGAAAAAATCTTAATCCAATCAAAATTTTTGCTACAGGCATTGAGCAGAGAAGTGCCATCACATGACCCCAAGTTTACCGATGTGAAAGAAGCGCTCGGTGAAGCAGAACATACCGGAGCGTCTCTATCTAAAGCTGCTGATACAGAAGAGCAAGACATTCCTCTGTGGAATTCCAATTTTATGGGTGTTGAATGTCGGTGGAATGATGTGAAGAATCGATTGGAAGAACGAATCAACATGCTCACCCAGTTAATCCCTAAACTAGAGAAGGGTGAGTTTTTAAGTAATATTGCCAAGAATGTCTTTCTTAAGTAGCAGGTAATTTTTACTTGGGCCATCAGTATTATATTTTGTCAATATTAGGTATTTTGAACTGAAACTTTCTGGACATTTAGTCATCTTTTTACAAATATAAATTTTTCTTAGCTGCTTCTGAAGAACATAGTGCTGCATCACTTCTGCCTAATGTTGAAGGGCTGCTGCATGAGCTGGAGCGCATTGAAAGTGCCCAGCTTGTACGCCATGATGTCATGCTCCCAACAGATATAGGTGCTGTGTCACGTGTTACTCAGCAACAAGAGGTGAGTTCTGATAAAGTAAATAAGAAATAAATCTAAAAACATTGGCATGCTTTATTCAATTTAATTTTGCTGATTATCTTGCATATTTTTGAATTAGACTATTCAAAGCAAACTAAACCATGAACTTCGACCTCAATATGAGAACCTCATATCCCAATGCAATATTGTTGTGAACACCAGCGACTCTTCGGCTCCATCTGTTGACAAGCTGCGTGCTTCGGTTCATCAGCTCAACGAGAAATGGGAAAGAGTGAATCACCTTGTCCAGTGCTACATGATCAAGTATGTTGTCTAAACTTTAAATTATTTTAGTTTGGTTATTGTAATTCTTAATCATACATTTCTATGGTTTAGACTGGAATCTATCTTGAAACTTCTAAAATGTCTGACTACCTGTCAACCGGTATTGAAACGTTATGAAGAAGAAGTGGCAAAATGTAATCCTGATGGCATCAATGACGTATCAAAACTCCATCAGTCTTGTGCCATGTTGGAGGTGCTTCATCCATATGTTTTTATATCACTCAGTCCTGTCATAAATTCTGGGTTATAATTACTATCACCCTAGTGTTTTAGTTTTATTTCCGAAAAGATCTGTGTTACTATTGCCTCTCAACTATTTACTATTTAACATTAGGTACAGAAATTTAACCCTAAATGTGAATACTTTTCAGGCTTTGAAATCTGAAGTGCCAATTCATGACCCAAAATTCGACTCTGTGACGAAAGCTCTTGACGATGCCAAGGATGTGACCCAGGAAGATGGGAAGGAGCTTGATCAAGACATTGCGGCTCATGAACCTGCCTGCAATGATATGACAGAAAGTTGGAAGAGGGTCAAAAGCCAGCTCGACGTCACCCTGAATGCCGTAAAAGTAGCTATTCCGATCGCTGAAAAATGTATGTACCATATGGTGAAATCTGATGAACATAATGTAATTGTTTTAGTATTTACAAATTGTTTCACTTATGTGTTATATAAATGGCTGCACAAAATAAGCAGTTCGTTCATTTTGACATAACTATGTACATTTTGTTTAGCTGCCTCCATCGAAAGTCATTGTCTTGTTCTTTTACCATCCCTGCATGAACTGATCAATGAACTTGACTCAATTGAACATTCATTAATTGCTCGTATTGGAATGAGCATGCCTGCTGAACCAGAGAGTGTGAACAAAGCTATTGCTCAGCAAAAGGTATTATCTTGAGTTATTCTGATTACTAAACATTGAAGACCTTATTGAACCTTGGAGATCAATCTGTCTTTATTACTGCAGGAAACTAGCGACCGTTTGGATAAAATGGAGCCTAAATACAAAGGCATCAGTAACGAGATCGACTCTTTGCTGGAAGCGACTAATGGATACACTCCATCTCTGGAACAACTACGTACAGACCAGGTGGTAGCTGCAAAGAAGTGGAACAATGTGCGATACTTGAGCAAGATATATTTAGAAAAGTAAGAAAACATTCCCTTTTGTTCAAATTCCCTCTTAGATAAAATCCTGGAAAGACCACAATATAATCCTATATTGCCTGGTATAGTTGAACTTTTGGGTGGGTAAAAAACATATTTGCATGTCTATTATACCCAGACTCGACCGATTGCATGATGCAGCAGACAACGCAAAGACTGCCCGTACCACTGTACGAGCTTATGAAACGGAGCTGGTGACGCATGACACAATGGCAGGTGATGCGGATGGACTCCAACACCAAGTTCAAGTCCTTGCGGTATGTAAACAGTTCTAATTGGAACCTGGTACTCATTTTCATTTGAATATTTATTTTCAACTTTTCTTACATTTCTTTTGTTATTTAATCTTCAGTGCATTTTCAGTGAACTCTTTATATAATTGTAGGCTTTGGATAAAGAAGCTCCTCGACACGAACCTGAATTCACTAAGCTTCGTGACTCGGTCGGTAAAGTTAAGGATTGTGCTGATCAACTTGACAAGGAAAGTGGAGTGCCTGATCAAGATACTCAGCAATATGCTGAAATGTCTGATGATCTGAATAAACGATGGATAGATGTCAAGGATCAGGTCAAAAACAGGTATTGTCAAATTAGTAATTAAATATGGATCTAATTTAGAGAATATATATCATTAGCATAGAAAATATTTTTTATTTATTTCAATTCGAAACAAAAATATAGTTTTGATTGCTTTCTATCAACTGATTTTTTGACTACTTTACGTTTTGTTTTTAGAATTATTTATGCCCGGGCCGGTGAAAAAACGCTCGCTGATTTCCAGGAGGAGGTTGCCAAGCAAAAAGACTACCTGGATAAAACGGATTCCACCTTGCAGTCTGACGATCTCTGCAAAGTTAAGATAAATTCATCTGAGATTGCAAAGCAGATTGAACAACATGAAGTGAGAAAATTTTTAATTTTTAAAAATATTTAATACTTTATTTACAATGAAACTGTAGTAATGTAAGTAAACTGTTGAACCTAATTCTTCTCATTCATCTCACTAATTTTTTTTTCAATATTCAGGTTTTAGGACAAAGCGTCGAAGGTCAAGAACCTTCACTCATTAAGCTGAAGGCTTTGGCGACCGAATTCGATGAAAACGCCAAGAAGTATGACGAAACTGCTGCAAAATTCGTACCACCAGATGCTGACATCGCTGCTAAGAAAACTGTAGAACAAAAAACAGTCACCAGGATTGTAACATATGAGGTAGAAGAATTATTTGGGCACAAGTTTTATATTTAAAATTATAGATAATCATAGCTGATGGACAGTACATCAAATTCGGTAATTCTATCAAGATGAGTTCTCATTATTTAGAGCTATCACTCTGAGAGTATTTCATATTCATCTCCATTTTTTTATGGTGTAAAGATCACAACAGTGACACGTCGATACGACAAATTGAAAAATCTCATATCAGAGAGGATCGATCGATACCAGATTGATTATGATAAAGCCAAAGACAGAGAAGTAAGTTTTTCCTCTATGCAGTTTTATGATTTTCCTGTTAGGTCGAGTGGGCATGTGATTGAGTTATTCGCCTGCTTTGACATTATAGCAATGAGTGAAAATAGATATTTAAAAGCTTATTTTTTCAAAAAGATATCTTTACTACCATATCTAATATGTTCCTAAATTCACATACCATAGTTTAGTCATAATATAGCTTTTGTATCAGCTAATTTATTGAATTATCAACTAATTTTTCTTCACTGAAGATTTTTCCTTGAAGAATAGAATAATTTCTATGATTTAGAATAATATTGCCTTTCCAGTCCAGAAAATTATGAATATTATTTCTAATATACATCCTTATAATATTCCTAATAATTAGTTAAGCATCACACTCACACGCTTTAGAAAAAATACAACTATCAAAGCAAGAAATTGCATCACTTTGCAATCGAACAGATATTATTAGAATTTATTGGAACTGGTAGTGTTTGATAGCTGCACCTTGCCCACATGGTTTGTGGAGTCATTGCAACTGCTCTGTACAAGCGATACACAGTGCAAGGCGGACATTAGCATTTCCAGGAACTCGCATGGTCTCTGCAAAGAGATAATTCCATTCATATACACGAGTTTTTGAACAACCACACTAACTTGTTCAAAAATTTGCTCTTGTGGAATATATAAGAACATTATACTGAAAACATATGCCTACAACATGATAGCAATCATGATGGTACTAGGCGATTGTTTTCAGTCTTATAGGTGAACTGAAAATTGTCATATCCATAATTCAATTAGTAATTGGCTAATGCGCCCACCTGCATGCAAAAGCTAGCCAATACTACTGCAATTTTAATCATTGCTGCTAGATTTGCTAGGAAGCACAGCACGGAATACTTTCCTTTCATTCACCTAATAATCCCCCTTGCTTGCTTCTGCTTGACAATAATTACTTAAGATATATTTGAAAAAACTAACTACGCGTGTGCCCTTCCGCGCTCGGAAAGGATTTGCATCATGTCTAACAAATGCGATGCTATGTTCACACCTTCATTCTTTACCGGTACTCAGCATTCCGTAATTTGCTGTCTTGTGCCGGAGCACAGTGAAAGCACTTCGACTACGAGAAAGACATGTTCCTTCTTTAGTTAGTCAAACGAAGATGGATAACGAAGCATAATTATCCGAATTAGGTAGTTAATCAGAAAGATCTTCACTGATTGCTGAGCAAAATTAGCACTGCTTTTTATATGAAAACAAAACAAAAAGAGCCAGTAATATAGCTTCTATATTGCTGTAATTGTTTAACTACAATGGCAAATGGCTCGAAGCAACCTGTTTTCATCAAAATAGGGTAAACGACCATATGTCAAGGTAAGCCTATTATACAGGCGATGAGGCAGGTAGCTCATTAGTACTCTTTCATTAGGGCTCTAAAAAACAAAGTATTGCATGATATCTCTTATCTTGAGCTGGAAGGCTAAAAGTGATGAAATTCAAACTGATTATACATTACTGCTATACAAACAATGAAGAAGAGTTAAAAGTGTAGAAAGAGTATTTTGAAACACTCTAATGAAAGTAGCAAACCTTATCTTAAACAGTTTTAATTACTTTAAAAAATTAATATGGCTGAGTGAATATCACTGCCTGTTAATTTCTTAATCTTTATTTCAAGATTATTTATTTCCTAATTTAATATTATTTAAAATTAAATTGTTATTCAATATAAGGTAGGTCTGTATTCAACTTGATAGATCAGTTATATAACAGATAGCAGTTTAGACTTGAGATAGGTTTCAGAATGGATTCAGAAGCAGGAGGAACATGTCTTACAAATCACATATGTCTGCTGAATTAGCGGTCTCCACTGGACACGATGGAAGATTTAAGAGAATCAAATTTATTTATCATGGGTGAGTCAACATTAATTGTTCATTTGTGTTTGTGTGTTTTGAACCAATCTCAGCTTGAATTTGCTTTTTTGTCAGTGTGCCTTTCATGTTTGTCTCTTTTCTGTACTCTATCGTTTTATTAATCCGGTGTCACCTATTGACCCAGAACACGCACCCTTACCCTTGACTTGCTTCCGAGCTCTATGGTGTGCACGCTGTGAAAAGCTTTGGGTTCCTGTGTTGAAAAAGCCAGTGAAGCTTTTAACTTCGTGCACCGATAGGGTTGCCTTGCTTTCTTCTTTAAAAGTAGAAGATAGTATTTCCTTTATTTAGCTGGTGAATTAACATTCTTGAGATTTGCATAACAGCACATTACCATATTCTACTAATTGGAAGTACCTAGTAGCACTCAGTAGTGTAACACGAGCACCTTCATCACATAGAAAGCATTTAATCTACGGTATGACCTCTGCCTAACAGTACTTCAGCAAAATAATCTGTGTAGTCGGAGATAGTCCAAAGCCTACAATAGTTGTAGTTTTGTCGAGAGATGCCTCAGCTGTGTTGAATGAATTTCTTATGTCGAGGTGAAGTAGAATGCTTCATTTCAGTCTTAAACTCGAATTCTCATTCCTTACAGCAGTGTTATTTACCGCACAACACTGCTTTTATACTAATGAATTTAAAGCACTATAAAGCAAAACTTATAACAAGAATCCCCTATTCAGAAAGGTCTGATACCTCACAAAATCTGAGCTTTAGTTTATGATGTTATATCAAACATATTACACAAAATATAAATGGTAAGAACTGTATTGTAATTTAAAAATTTTCACAGAAGAAGTTTTGCTGTATGCAAATGAAACATTTGATTATGTGATTAAAGTTTCACAATTGATTTCAAACCACATCTCCTTGCTTTCCCAACTTTTCTTTACCTGTTGTCATTAATTTCTGTCTCTCTGTAGTCTGTACTATGTCTGTAACTTCTGTTCTATTAAGTTTATATTAAAGGATAGCTTTAGAAGTTAATATTAGAATTGGGATAGCGACACACTTCAGTTGCCAGAAAAACTGACATTTTTTCAGAGAGAAATTATACATAGTTCCCAATATTAATAATTCATTCAGTTCTAATTGGGTTGGTTAGGTATCGTAGTTGTTTAGGACAAGCAAACTGCATGCTAGAGCACGGGGAGTAAATTGGTAACAGTGCGGTGGAAACAAAGTTGCTTCTTAATACTTTGTCTGATGACAACTATACTAGGTCTGTATGAATAACACAAGGTGAAATATTCTGTTCTGTATGAAAAAATCAAATTAGGAATTTCTATGAATAATATTGAAATAGGTAAGGATTTATCTATTGTGAGCTAATACAAAACCTTAGCTGTGAACTAACTAACTAATTAACTACAAAGAATATCATATTATTACATTGTATGGACTAACAATTGGTAATTCTCTTTCACTTACATAAATGAATAAATAAATTTTCTCATTGTAATATGGGCTATTATCAGTAAAGACATTACACAAGTAAACGCAACCTATATACACCTACCTTACAGGATAAGTACAACTCCTACACTTAGTCCATACCTGTGTGATCATAAGTGTGTTTTAATAATTGATGCAATACAACATTCAACAAGTTGGATTAGCAGCTACATCTGTAAATAGTAAACAAGTAAAGTTAAGCAGTCTTCTGGAAAAAGCCATATATTGCCACCACATATTCATGTAGGAGTGAAGTAGCCTGATCTTCCAATTTACACTCTTTAAGACAATACAATAAATTCAGATTACTTACAAACCATTAAGATTAAGAATTTTGTCTTGATGATTAATTTACTTATCATAGTCAATACATTAATTGTAAATAATTTTGTATGTTTTTCAATATTTCCCAATGGAATGTGTCCCAGGCAAGTAGTGCCTTCCATACACTGATAAATCAACTGCAATTAATAAGCTATTTGTAATTCATCATTCATCATAGTTGCTTATTTAATCCTAATATGGTAGTTTTGTCATTTGAAATTTCTCTCATAAATCAGTCTATTGTCAGTTAAACTGTTCACTCTCAGTTNTCTTAAACTCAAATTCTCATTCCTTACAGCAGTGTTATTTACCACACAACACTGCTTTTATACTAATGAATTTAAAGCACTATAAAACAAAACTTATAACAAGAATCCCCTATTCACAAAGGTCTGATACCTCACAAAATCTGAGCTTTAGTTTATGATGTTATATCAAACATATTACACAAAATATAAATGGTAAGAACGGTATTGTAATTTAAAAATTTTCACAGAAGAAGTTTTGCTGTATGCAAATGAAACATTTGATTATGTGATTAAAGTTTCACAATTGATTTCAAACCACATCTCCTTGCTTTCCCAACTTTCCTTTACCTGTTGTCATTAATTTCTGTCTCTTTGTAGTCTGTACTATGCCTGTAACTTCTGTTCTATGAAGTTTATATTAAAGGATAGCTTTAGAAGTTAATATTAGAATTGGGATAGCGACACAATTCAGTTGCCAGAAATACTGACATTTTTTCAGAGAGAATTATACATAGTTCCCAATATTAATAATTCATTCAGTTCTAATTGGGTTGGTTAGGTATCGTAGTTGTTTAGGACAAGCAAACTGCATGCTAGAGCACGGGGAGTAAATTGGTAACAGTGCGGTGGAAACAAAGTTGCTTCTTAATACTTTGTCTGATGACAACTATACTAGGTCTGTATGAATAACACAAGGTGAAATATTCTGTTCTGTGTGAAAAAATCAAATTAGGAATTTCCATGAATAATATTGAAATAGGTAAGGATTTATCTATTGTGAGCTAATACAAAACCTTAGCTGTGAACTAACTAACTAATTAACTACAAAGAATATCATATTATTACATTGTATGGATTAACAATTGGTAATTCTCTTACACTTACATAAATGAATAAAAAAATTTTCTCATTGAAATATCGGCTATTATCAGTAAAGACATAACACAAGTGAACGCAACCTATATACACCTACCTTACAGGATAAGTACAACTCCTGCACTTAGTCCATACCTGTGTGATCATAAGTGTGTTTTAATAATTGATGCAATACAACATTCAACAATTTGGATTAGCAGCTACATCTGTAAATAGTAAACAAGTAAAGTTAAGCAGTCTTCTGGAAAAAGCCATATATTTCCACCACATATTCATGTAGGAGTGAAGTAGCCTGATCTTCCAATTTACACTCTTTTGTCTTAATGATTAATTTACTTATCATAGTCAATACATTAATTGTAAATCCTTTTGTATGTTTGTCAATATTTCCCAATGGAATGTGTCCCAGGCAAGTAGTGCCTTCCATACTCTGATAAATCAACTGCAATCAATAAGCTATTTGTAATTCATCATTCATCATAGTTGCTTATTTATTCCTAATATGGTAGTTTTGTCATTTGAAATTTCTCTCATAAATCAGTCTATTGTTAGTTAAACTGTTCACTCTCAGTTTTTGCTCCTTGCAAATAACTCTCTTCCCGTTTCAAATTAATTGTCATCAAATTTCTGTCCCAGATACACTTCAAATTTTTTTTTCACTAACTATCAATAATTGCATTTGCACTATATGAGCTTAACATTAAGGAATATCAATGTCTTCCTGTTTGTACGAGTTACCTGTAAGATTTACTTAATTCATTCATTGAATATTTCTTGCCTTTTTTCCGAGGCTGCATGTCTATGTGGTGGTAATAGTAGTGGGCTAAAGAAATTCTAACTAATCTGTAGTGCTTATAGTTGCTAATAACACTTCTAAAATCCAAGCTTCCAAATGAAATTCAATTCTTGAATTGATTTTAAAATTCAAACTGATAAAATGAAAATTTAGCAAAATAAAAGTAATTGCTGATACACAGTTGTCCTTATAATTTTCTTGAATTATTTTTGGTTGTATAGAATGTACAATGTAGTGTTACAAATTAATATTCAATGAATATAATCAAAATGATGCTTTGCAGATAAGAATTAGGTGTGTGATATGGCAATGTAGTTTGAAAACTATAACCAAACCACAACAATTTACTGTTATTTTATAAATACTGTGTATGTGTGATTAAGCAAATTATGATTCGAATGACGCAAAATTTCAAATTTCAAGCAGCTCAACATGTCAAAATGTTTTCATTTGAAAAAATAAAAAATAAACTTAACATAAAATAAAAATAAGGTGGTAATTATCTTTTCGTTTTGTAAAACACCTTTCTGCAGATACAATTTCCCGCCAATACTTTGTAATATCTTGATTACCAGTAAAAATTATTCGGAATCGTTTGATCATATCGTAGGAATGCATTGTTCATCTGATTTGTAGTGTGTTTGTTACACCTATTTCGCTCTGTATGTAGGAATTTCTTCAATCTTTGAATCGCACGACTTGGCCTATTACGTTTTAATAACTTGCCAATGTTTTACGGTATATGCACGAAAAGAATAATGTCCTACATTGATTTCTGTAAATTTCAAACACTATTAGAAGAACTCAATTAGGTTCGAGTGTTTCACATTAGACACAGCACTTTCTAAATTATATTATTGGGAACACTGCAGTAAATTTTTTTGCTGTGCTTTGTTTTATGTTCACGTTGATGCGTTTAATGCTACGTTAGAAAATGGAACGCCCGTTTTAGTTAGGGAAAAACATTTTAGTCTGTGCTGTGTGAACAAGAGAAGCAACTTTGTAGCTACCATGAGCCACTATGATGGTTCTGTGGGCAAATTCATCATCAGATATTGTTGTTTGGGTTGTTGCCTCACTCCTGATGCAGCCGTGAAGTATAAAAGAAGAGCTAAAGCTAGAAGGGTATATTGATAGCTGAGTCAATTATGATTATTTAGGGAATGATAGTGCAGGGCTAGTTTCCAACTCCTTTAAATCAGATACATCAGAAATAGATTGAATAAGATTAGAAATAATTACTAAAGGTTATATATATATATATGCTCTTGGATGCTGTAGTGTTACAACTGTGACTAATATGTTTTATACTGTAAAAATAAGTTTGAACAATTATATGTCTATCTTTGACTAATTTGCACAGTAGTCTCAAGGTAATTTGCAATTTTCCACAATATTAAATTCTGTACTGGTTTATAAAGTACTTATTTTGAAAACTGATTTTTCTAGAGCTACACTAAATATCTGAAACATTCTTATAAGAACACTACAGCAACCTTTGAGGAAAGGAATTAGTAGCATGTTGAGCTTTATGGTACTCGTCTGCACTGTGAGTAATATAAAAATCTTCCCTCAGGATGCTGCTGCAAGGGAGGAAGCGGAGAGAAATAGTCGTACAACTACGATTACGGAGATCACAACAACCACTTCCAAAAAGAAAATGAGATCCAGGAAAGATATCCTCTTTGATACAGCATTCAGACGTCAAGCGAGTCTCCACGATCTTCATAATGCAGGATGCATCACTGAAGATACAGTGGAAAAGCTGGAACTTGGAATACTTCTTGAAAATGAGGTTAGTCATAGAATACGCAATAGTTGTAGTAGTATATATTTGTATTTAATACAGCAAAAGTATTTGCAAATTGAAGGTGAAAAATAGTTACAGCAAAAATTTACAAATCTCCAACTAATAATCTCTACCTAAACCTCTGGAATTTATTGGAATACTATAACAACAACGATAAATGTAAGAAAGGTAAAGTATGTGTTTTATCCTGTCTTTAGGTTGCTCCTAGCTTGCAACAATATCTTCATGGTAGCCAACCAATTTCTGGCGTCATTGTTAAAAAAGCAAACAACAAGAAAATGTCTATTAATGAAGCAATGCAATGCGGAATAATCACTAATGGAACTGGGTAGGTTTTGGTAACTTTTCATTTTACTTGTATAAGTATTGAATTAAAATTATAATTGTATTAATTTAATATAATATATATTGCCTTCACCAGGTTTCAATAATTTGCAATTAAATATTCAACAGAGTCAGTTTATTGGAAGCGCAAGCTGCTACTGGTAATATCATCAACCCTCACAATGGTGAGATGATGTCTGTTGAAGATGCAGTAAAGAAAGGACTGATCAGCCCCAAGTACGAAGATGCTCTCAAACGAGCTGAGAGAGCCGTTACTGGCTATGAAGACCCTGTCACTCACAAAATACTTTCGTTGTATGAAGCGATGAACAGAAATTTTGTGGTCGAAGGACATGGCATAAGGTTAAGATCTATAAAAAATTATGTATTGCATATCTAGAATTAAGTCTCTGATAGTAATTATGAAATTTTGTATTTCAATGCAGTGTGCCGATTCATAATTCTGTTTATGTATCCTATTTGCAGATTGTTAGAAGCTCAGATTGCAACCGGAGGTCTGATAGATCCAAGGGCGAATCATCGCGTACCGATATCGATCGCCTACAAACGTGGACTGTTCGATGAACGCATGAACGCCATTCTTGAAGATCCATCTGATGACACAAAGGGATTTTTTGACCCGAATACCAAGGTCTGTTGTTTGTTATCCCTATTTGTGAAAAGCCACACAGATAAGAAAATGGAAGATTGTATGGTTTCATAAAACTTAATCTATATAATGCTGTAATCCAATAAATTTTTACAAGTATAGTTTGGTTAACACGGAATCATCAATATTTTTTGAAGTATTATATGTTGCCTACTCCTTATTATGTAAAGTTGTAACATATGCACGTTGATGATGAGGTAACACTGCAGTTGTAGTTATCTAATACAAATATAATATAAGTTCGAAAAGTGAACATAAGTTCAATCTACTAAGTCTAGTATATATACAATAAATTGTATGATAGCACAGAACTGTTTCAAGACATTCACTTTCAAATTTTATCCATGCAAATAAATAACTCAGTATGCTCAAAACGTCAACTAGTACTGTATCATTCTAGGCAAAGTTAAAAAGGTCAATCTTTGTTTGGACAAGCATTGATGTGGTTTTGGCATCCGCCCTTTGTAAATACTGTTAGATTCCAAGCATACTATTTTCTGATAAAAGAAGCCTAGCCCTATCATTTCCTTACCCTAAATGCTGTAATTTGCTTTACAGAAAAATCACACTTATCTCGAGCTGATTTCTAAGTGCAAACTTGATCCCGTCTACGGGGTTCGCTTGCTCGAACTCACAAGGGACGATGTCGACTTGCGTCGTATTACAGAAATCACAGAAATCACTGATATTATTACCAAGACGAGAAGAAGTCGTAAGGATATCAAGTATGAACAATATTTCTCTTCATCACACATTTGTCCTAGATGTAACTATAATTGCTTTATTAGTAATAGATGTACTTACCAGACAATGGCAATGTTGCCAAATTCCAAATATATTTTCTGTTTATTTATTGATTATTTTATTAGTATCGTTTTTTAATTTTTTCTTCAGATTCTCTACTGCTTTCCGCCGTCATGCAAGTGTTGATGATATCTATCAAGCTGGTCTTATTACTGAAGAGCAACTTGAAGGTTTGCAGTGTGGAACAATAACTGAAGAGGATTTATCTTCTCAGCTCAGGCAATATCTTTTCGGTGGAGAAGAACCTATTGCCGGAGTGATACTAGAAAGTACAGGTAAGAAGTCAAGCCTGAATGAAAACTAAAATTCAATGTTGTTACTAAATCTTATTATTCAATTTTATTCATAGGAGAGAAGCTATCAATCAATGAGGCAGTACGCAGAGGCATTTTGAAGCGTGGTACTGGCATTGAACTTCTTGAAGCCCAAGCAGCTACCGGCAATATTATCAACCCGAAAAATGCACTGAAATTGTCTGTGGATGAGGCAGCGAAAGCTGGTAATTAGTCACATATATAATTCATTGCAGAATAATTATAATAAAAGATTATATTTTACATTACATGATGATCTTTGTTACCAGGTCTTATCGACAGACTTCATGTTGACACCCTGCTTCGTGCTGAGCGTGCCGTCTATGGCTACAAGTTACCTGGTACGAACAAAATTCTCTCGCTGTTCGAGGCAATGAAGAAAGGCCTGGTCGTTGAGTCCCGGGGAATCCGTCTTCTGGAAGCACAAATTGCGACAGGAGGACTTATTGATCCCAGAGCAAGCCACAGAGTATGTTTTTTTTGCCTGATATTTCACTTATAAAATATAGCCGTATATAATAGTTTCCACCAATAAATACAGTAGTCATATGATATAGTTTTAAATGGTCTTTTACAATCCATTAAATATTTCTTATAATTTCTGAATTTTGCCTTCGATAAATTTAACCATCTGTAGTTGATTTTTTTGTGACTTGAAATTCACTAATTTCATATGTACACAATTTTAATATGCAATTTAAATTTTCACCATTTTCATAGGTGCCCATATCTGTAGCTTACAGCCGTGGATTGTTTGATGAGAGAATGAATCAAATCCTTGAGGATCCCTCAGATGACACTAAGGGATTCTTTGATCCAAACACGCAAGAAAATCTGTCTTACTTGGATCTTATGGACAGGTAGCTATAGTTACTGTGTCTATAAAAAAGTTATACCGTACTGTAGGTTTTTTGCACTATATGTAATCTTTGGAAATATTATTTCTATTGAGCAAATGATTTTTTCATCATTGTTAGATGCATCACCGACGAGGAAACTAGTCACAGATTCTTAGTTCTGCAAGAAAAGAAGAGCAAAAGACGAAATCGCAAGGAAGAGACTGTTAGTAAGGAAGTTCGGAGTGAGAGACATACCAAGGATGTTAGCAAGAGGACTGTAATGGAGGAAAAGGTAATTAATATTTAAATATAGTTATTACATATACTATATCAGGGTGGTCAAACATGTTGCCAGATGAATAAGATGATGTACAGGGTCACGACTTACTTTTTTGATTGAAAATTGTAATTGTACAATAAATATCTATTTATATCTGCTAAAAATATTGAAATTCGTTTTATTTCATTTGAAATATTTTCCGTATTTAGACTGAAATTGATGGCAAATCAAGCAAGAAAACTACAACTGTTGAGAAAGTGATTGTGACTCATGAAGTCGGTAAGAAGAAGGAGGTTGAACCGGATGAAATTACGTAAGTTTTAAATTGTAATAATGTACTGCTAATTTTCAGTTTAACCCAGCGAGTTCAATTTCGTATATTAATAAATAATGTGTTCTAAAGTACGATTTTGTAACATGTTCTCATCCCTTAACAGGTTTAAAACAAGCTACAGACGAGAAGCCAAACTTGCTGATCTGGTGAAAACTGGTGTGGTGAGCCAAGAAACAGCAGCTCTCCTAGAGCACGGCACTATCCAGCAAGCTGACGTGTACAAGCAAATCAGACGAAATCTGGACGGAGACGAACCGATTGGTGGTGTGCTTGTAGAGGAGACCAATGAAAAATTAAGCGTAAATGAAGCCAGGAAGCGTGGTCTGCTGACGCCCGGCACTGCATTGCAGTTTTTAGAGGCCCAGGTAATACATTGACTCAATTTTGACGGAGTGTGTTATTGAGTAAAAATAATTCATGTATAAAATTTGCCAATTACCAAATCAAGCAATTTCACTCTTCCTTATTAGGCTGCAACTGGAAATATAATTGATCCCAAATCTGGAGAACGTCTTGCTGTAATGGAAGCATATTCCTCCGGCTTGATTGATCGGCTTCATATTGATCCACTGGAGAGAGCTGAGAGAGCAGTACTTGGGTAAATATATTTTTATTCAAATTCTACGGTTTCAGTTATTAGTATTTTTTGTAGAAAAATATTTAACCAATGATTATCTCTTCGTTGCAGCTACAAAGAAAAAAGTAGTAAAAAACTTTTGTCATTGTTTGAATGTATGAGGAAGAATCTTGTCACAGAGAGCAGAGGAATAAGATTACTAGAAGCACAGATCGCAACAGGAGGACTCATTGACCCACGGGTAATTCTTATCCCTTGTAATTCAAGTGTTCTAGCACAACACAGAGAGATTCCTTACTGTTTGACATTCGTATCTGTTTTAATTTTAGCATACTAATTATCTTTATTTTTCTTAATTAGGTAAATCACAGAGTTCCAATAGCAGTCGCTTACAGGCAAGGAATTTTTGATGAAAGAATGAATGAGATTTTGGAAGATCCATCAGATGACACTAAGGGATTCTTTGACCCCAACACGATGAAGAACTGTTCCTACCTTGACCTTATTGAGAAAAGTGTCGTAGATCCTAAAACTGGCGTTCGCTTAATTGTTGTTAAGGTAATATTTTTCATAATCTATTGCTACATCGTCTCTTACATTTTCTGCAACACATTTAATTTTAATCTTGAACATTATTAGCATGTATTGATGTGTTATTTTGTTTCATACAGTCTGGCAAGGGAAATTCAGATCTTTCCAATCTGAAAAAAAGAAAAGACATCCGTTTCGATACAGGATTTTTGAAGTGAGTTTTTTTCTATTGCTTGATTTTTGGTATGAGTATATTAAACATTTCATTGATATGTATGTATTAAATTTACCATTTTTCTGAAGAAATTTTCAAGAATTATAGTAAGATGAACAATTGCACTTAATTTATAAAAAATTTGATTATTTTTCACTAGAACTGCATCGGCAATGGACCTTCTCGAAGCTGGTATAATTACAGAAGAAACCGTGGTTGCTCTCGAGAGGGGTTTGGTGACAGAGAAAGATGTTGCTTCCTCTATAGCACAGTATTTGCATGGTGAACAACCCATTGCTGGTCTCGTTTTGGAAGCAAGTGGAGAAAAGCTTAGTATCTTGGAAGGTGTGCAAAGAGGAATTATCAAGAGAGGAACTGGTATGTTTATGTAGGATTTAAAAATTACCATCAAATGTGTTTTTAATTCTTGGCCCAACTTTACCTCACTTTTGGGTATTTTAAGGAATTAGATTAGCATGAACTGGAATACTAATAAATTTCTGAAATATTTGTCTTATCATATCAATCTTTCATATCACAGGTCTTGAGCTTCTTGAAGCCCAAGCCGCAACAGGAACCATTATCGATCCCAGAACCGGAGATCGAATGTCAGTGACAGATGCTTTTGGGCACGGTTTCGTTGACAATACCCAGCGTGATGCTTTAGAACGGGCCCAGCGTGCCGTCACTGGATACCGCGACCCGATCACTGGGCAAATCTTGTCTTTGTTCCAAGCAATGAGGAAGGGATACGTAACAGAGTCTCGTGGAATTCGTCTCTTGGAAGCTCAGATCGCTACAGGGGGACTGATTGATCCTAATGCTTCCCATCGAGTCCCTATCTCCGTCGCTTTCAGACGTGGAATATTTGATGAAAAAATGAACCTAATTTTGGAAGACCCATCTGACGACACCAAGGTAATTTTATGTTCAAATTATTTTTAGCACTCGAGACAAAATTAGTATTAAATATGTAAATAAAGAAAATATATTGGCTGGAATCTACAAGTTTTAATATTACAACCAAGATATTATCAAGCAACAAGCAACCTGCTGTTTATAAAAACCTGGTAGTCAACGAGGTGTATCAATTCTGTTCCTACTAAATTATTCAAGCAATGCATCATCATTCTAGTATACCCTATCACTTCATTTTGCTATTTAAGCTTCCTTCACTAATTTTTCACCTTTCCTTTTACAGGGTTTCTTTGATCCCAATACAAACGAAAACCTTACCTACTTGGAGCTTATGTCCAGGTGTGAGACAGAACCTGACAGTGGCATGGTATTCCTTGTACTGAAAGACAAAAGAAGTTCTAGTTCAAAGCGAAGCAAACATAGCTCGAGAAGAAAACATCGCACAACACAGAGATCTCGCAAAGTCGTTATTGTTGACCCTGACACAGGAAAAGAATTGTCTGTTCGTGAAGCTCTTAAAAAGGGTAAGTAGTAATGATGGTGTAGTAATAATAGGAACAGCTTCAAAGAGCTATTGCAATTGTAATGGAATCTCTTTATATGTTACATTTTCATCTATCAAAAACTGTATAGGCTTAATCAAATGCAAGTAAAGACCATGGATATTTTGAAACTTAGCAGCCGCATGAACTTATATAATATTATTATTTATAGGGCTTATTGACAAAGATACCGCACGTCAACTCATGGAGCAAGAAGGCGAATGGGAAGAAAAAGTAGAAGTCAAATCATCTTCACCTACTAAAAAGCTTGCCCCTTCCGAACAGACTCCTATTGTGGACAAGAATACAGGAGCTAATATATCGATAGATGATGCTGTTGATAAAAGCATTGTCGACAGAGGAACGGCTGAAAAATTCAAACTGGTATGTATTCTTCTTGTCATAACCTCTTAATTTATTTGTTATCTCTCCTGTCCTGATAGTAGTACAGGTACACCACTGATTGTCCAGTATCTCTTTTAATCCGGACAAAATTATGAGTGAACACTTAAATTTGCATGAACGCCGAAATACTTCTTCATGTGGCTCCAGGTGGTGTTGTGTGATGAATTTATTTTTGCTATTGAAGCTCTCTCCTTAGTGTTGTCGCTGCCCTCCTTGAGTTATTATGTCATGCTCCTGATTTTCTTTCACTCTTACCTTGTTTCCTCTTGCTATAAACTGAGGAAATCAGTTAAAGTTAAATATTTAGCCATATAATTAGTGAGTAAGAGGTATGCAATTTAATTATTTTCACATGACCCGTGGGTCTAACAAAATGTTTAATCCGGCATGGTGCTGGAACCAAGGATGTCAGATAATCGATGGTGTACCTGTACTATGAAAAATACTATTCTAATAAAACCCAGTTAAGATCTGTAACGTCCATGGATGCAGCATATTTAATATTTACATTAATACAAACTTTATTTCTATTTAGGGAGAAATATCTGCTGACGAATTGACAGCAAGATTAGCTCTACTGTCTCATGGTAGTCAAGGACCGATCGGCGGCATTCTAGACCTTAAAAAAGGTGAATGCATCACTGTAGCTGAAGCTGAACGAAGGCGTCTGGTTGATGGTACTTCTGCTCAGAGGCTTCTTGAAGCACAGGTAATTTCTTTTCTATATTCTGATTTTCATTTTTAAATAAATTGTCATTTACTAATCATAAACTTTATATTAATATTGCAGGCAACTACAGGTGGAATCATAAATCCTGCTGATGGCAGCAGAGTGACCATTGCTGAAGCTGTGAACCTCGGCCTTATTGACCGAAGAATGGGACAGAGGATTGAAAAATCCGAGATGGGTTTCAGAGGTTTCCCAGAACGTCGTACTGGTGAAAAGTTATGCTTGGGACTAGCTATGAAGAAAGGCTTGTGCTATTATGATGCTGGTTTGAGGCTACTGGAATATCAATATGTTACAGGTTTGTACCATAGAATTTTGATATATTTGCTTCACTTATTTTCCCCTGCACTTGTGTATCAGTAACACTTGGCTAATTTATAATTTAAATTACGGAAGTGTTGTACCGATTTTTCCCTCAAAATGTGGGCTCTGACCTATCCACAAGTTACACATATACATAATAATAACGATATGAAATTGTAATCTAAAATTAGCCTAACAAGATGTACTGAAAATATAAATTATTAGAATGCTCTTTCGTAAGTACAAGTCAAATCGTATCGAAAACTTTAAAGAACTAATTTTCCTGCTATTTCAAATCTTGACTTCAAATTTTCGCAGGTGGTTTGGTTGATTCCAGTGATGGATCTCGTGTAACCATTGACCAAGCAATTGAAAGATCTTGGATCGATAGAAGGACTGCCGATCGCCTTACTGATCTGAGACGTTATGCTCGATCAATAGTGGACTTGAAAACCAATCTTTTGGTAAGAATTAGTGCTGAATAAAGTTGATATGTCTTTAAATATGTCCATTTTCAATATAATTCAATTCCAACGAAAATTTATTGTCAAATAATTAGCTCGATGAATAATTTTCTTATTTTTTATCACAGCACACATATCCTGAAGCACTTGAGCATACAATTACTGACAGTAAAACTGGAATTCGTATTATGGAAGCATTGCCACGCGTTGAACGTAGCGTAAGAATGGCTGGTGGAGTTACCATACGTGCTGGATCTCTTACGTCATCTCTTGCGAGTTCACTGTCTAGCTCCAGAGGTATTGTTGGGAATAATCTTCCTTTATTTATATAGGAACCGTCTCGATATCACTTTATCTGTGCCGTTCGAAATCTGAATTGTTCGAAGTCCAGATCAATTTTCCCCATTAGAAATGAAAATTAAGAATAGTCTGTCCTTCTCTCAGAGTCAAAAAACTCACTAGTTTTCAATGTCACTTAATGTAAGTCAACTTACAGCCTAGGTACCATTAATATGGCTTTACCTCAGTAGAGGGCATTCTTTACCAGCAAGGGTGACACATTACTCCACAACATGAATTAGTGCTAGCAATTAGACAATAGCTATAGCTTCCTACTGCTCAATAATTATAATGAGGTGTGAGGGGCCATTTTTCCCCCAGCAGTCTCAGCCCACCGGGCATTGGACATTTGCTGTTATGTCTAGTCCGCCCCTGTATTATCCTTATGGTATTTGACATGTTGAAAAAAGTTTTTAGTAGTTAGTTCCACACTATTTTAAGCATCATATTTTCAGCTAAAAAAACTAGGTGCATATAATCTTGGTTGGCCTCGATTATTCGGCAAGATTATGCATCCTTGAATATCCTGAGCAAGATTTTAATTTTTGCATGAATTAAAATTTAATAATGATATAGGTTGTGAATATACTGACTCAATTCAATTCTAAAATTATATTTCATTACTAATTAAATTCATTTGATTTTACAGCGGAGAGTCCAGTTCGTTCCAGATCTGGTTCTCGAAGGGGAAGCTTTGATGGGGATGAGTCCTTTTCACCTTCAACTCCAACAACACCCTCTTCTTTTCTTGGAATTCCTTCCCCGAGAAAGTGAATGAGACGTAACGGCAATTGGAAAATCACTTTATTATGATGGCTTTTATAAAAATATGGATTGATTGATGGATGAAGTTTGTGGGAGAGCAGAGTTCAAGAAAGAAGAAAAATAGCAAAAAAAATTTACAGTTATTGTTGTTTTTAGAGTTATTTTCCTTTGTATGTTTTTTGGTCCCGTCCCGCTCAAAGAGATCACGGTGTATACATTACTTTATTTGGATAAAAATTAACCACAATATTATATTTTAACAAGTTAATAATGGTCGGTATTCAACTACTAACACTACATCCACCATTTCATTATCATCCCACAATCTGTGTGATGCATTAGCCAACATAAATCTATATCATGACTAGGATTGTTAACATAACATTAACACACTAAAAAAAATTTACACATAAATAGGTGTATTTTGTATTTACCAGCAAAGGAGTTTTAACATCTTACATGCGGTATTTTTTTCTTGTATGTCACGGCGTAGAAATGTGAGATTAACTCACTAGCCTAGATAGATAATACTTTGCTTTAAAAGCTTGTTAGCATTTTATTGAATTGAATAAATCTTAATAAAAACTTAAAGTTAGATCTATTTCAAGAATATTTTTAGAAATATTTCAAAATTAATTTAAAGAATTTTCACCTCCCAGTCACATGGTAAATGTATAGCGACACATAAAGACGAAAATTTCTTGTAGTTTTCTGGTTTGGAAATGTCATTAGGATAATTTCTTACTTCCATGCTGACTTTTACCCTAACCATCTCTGAACAATCATACAACTAATATTCTAAAACACTTGCATTGATTTACCCTAACATTGTGAGTGTTACTGCCAAAACAGTTGTTGTTTCAATGTAGAAGTCTTTAGCATTCAGTCACTTTACATGTAATTCACACAATATTGTATATAAATGATACATAAATTACCTTCCAGTTTCAATACACGCTATTCATTATCACTGTAATATCGAACTAAATCTCCAGCACATGTTTTGATTCGCCTATATATAGCAAAATTATTTTGGATTAATGAATAGTGTAATAGGTGCTTAAACAAAAGACTAACACTGAAAAAAAATTTGTTTGTGTGGAATCAAAAACACCTAATTTCATGAATTTCTTGTATAATCTATTGTCTAGAATAAGTGTAATAACATAATTCTCTGATATCAGCTGTAGCAAACATTGTATGATAGCACACTAACCATTTGACAAGCCTTAATTGCACTAATATACAGTAATTTGTAAATAAAACTAATAGGGCTTGCTTCAAGATTTACCATGGATCCCCCTGTTTGCTTTTCTGTATTAGCGGAAAATAATTTGTATAATATTATATGTATATGACTTATTGTATTGTATCACCACATAACACATACACTGATTTCTGTAACCTCTGTCACTTTAGAGTTGAATATAGATCTTACTTTAGCTCTATCACACTAGCTCATGCACTAACCTTACTTGTAAATAGTTTTATGTCACTAGGCACTTCCAAGTTGTTCACAGGATCACTAAAATAAATCTATTAAAGGATTAATAGTAACATATGCATAATGCATAAACTAAAAAATTGTATAGCCTTGTCTGTAGCTGTAAATTTTATAGTAATTAGCACATATGCATAGTTGAATCCATTAGATTTAGTAATAATCTCTTTCCCATTGAAAACCAGAAAAGGTTTTCTTAATTTCTTTAGCGTTACACGTGTCTCCTAGTTGAACTACATAACATGAAATTTTAAATAATTATATTGAAATGAGTATTAATTGCTTTCCTTTTGATTTATAAAGTCGCACTGCACATTCGCTTAGCTTATTGTTGTTTGTTTATTATTGAAAAATATTAGATGCTTATCATACCACAGTAGCAATTCTCTGTGTTATGTAATCAGGAAAAAAATTGACATTATAAACAATACTGTAATGAGATTCAACACAAAATTATATCCGTGCTTATATACAACGACTTACAAACAGGTGCTGTTCTGTATACAACGTGCTCCCATACCATGTCAATTTGTCGTTTCGTCAACGGTACTAATTTCTGTAACTGTATGTTCTTTGTTTGCTTTTGTTTTTTTCTGAAAAATGAATTGAAAGATGCAGAAAATTGTTTTTGTGTGCTTGTACTCAAAAAAAAACTGTTGAAATAAACAAAAAATTCTTTGGCGTGTTGGATATACAAATGCGCTCTTCCACACTAAAATACATGCACTTTGCCTTTAATCTTGTTGTTTTCTTTCATTAGGGAAATACAATTACATTATCTTAGCGGTTCTGAACCGCTAGGAAATGTAGGTGTCTTACATGCTGTAGGGTACCTATTGGTCATCTGCCAAGAAATATATGATATTTCTTGATTTGCACTGATTTTATTTCTGAATCTACAAGCCATTCAACTGATATTACTATTCTGGTCTGGAAAGGCAATTTGAAAATGTATTTAATAAAACGATTTTACTTAGGCATATTGTACACCATTAATCATTTCATTGTTTAATCACAAGAACCAATGTGACTTGCTTCAAAATGCACTCAATAAATGTGTGGAAAATCTCGAAGAACTTCGGAATAAACACGATTCTGTGCCAGAACCTCCAAATGTTCCTGATGACCTTGCAATACTGGGAGAACTAGTCGCAAAGCAACATACAATCAAAGACGAGATTGAAGCAAAGAAACCTGTGATTTGTCAGCAATGCGACCTTGTTGAAGAATTTTTAATTGAGAATCATGAAAGGTATAGTAAGATGTAATTTTGAAAACATTTTTTGGGGAATTTGTTTACTTGGGACTTTTACAAAATTCTTGAAAACAGTTGGAACATGTCAGTGTCAAGTGTTGTAATTATTATTCAATATTCCTCAAGTTGATAGATGTCATTGTATGGGATATCTGATTTTATAAGTAACATCAATATTGGGAAGGATGTTTTACTAATGACATGCTACCAAGAATCAATTAGATATATGATCTGTTTGCAGTGGTTGCCTGCTTTTTTTAATTTACCTGATTTCAGAGATATTTTGATTTCATACTGACTTATTTGACTTATAAGTGTAAATACAGATACTCCTAATTTAACGGTCATCTCATTTAGTGACCAACCACACTTTCAAATAGTAAGGGAACGCTGTTCCCACAGCAATACACCACTCCCTGGTTGGCAGTCTACCTCTTTTTAACAGTGAAATCATTCCACGAAATGTTGAATAATTTTAAAATTCATATTCTTCTTTAGCTCGTCTCCTCTTTATTCAAAAATCTTGTAAATCAGCATGTAATAGCTCAAGTTTTATTAGCATAACTGGATTTCAACTTCAACGTATTGTTATTGTTCAATTTTGCAATATCTGTAGATTGCCGGCTGAAAAGGAGCAACTGCTGAAATCGTCCAAAACCTTACTCGCAGATGATATTGGAAATTTGAGTGATGATGCTTTAAGGAAACTCTGTGCCCTTGAACAAGCTTTGATAGATACTAGGAAAGCTAAGGTTAGTAGAAATATGAACTACTATGTCGATACACCGGCTACTGTGGTAAGCAATTGGAATAAAGGAAGCTCTTGCTTTACTTATACATATTATGTCTACTGTAATAAGATATCCTGCTCTTGTTGACTGTCTGCACTATACATTGGTTTTGTTTTGTGCATGACAATTGTATGATATCTATCTGCAAGGATGCTCCCATTTAGAGTTATTATTGTTACGAAGTTTACTATACTCCTGTTCTATACTAGACTATATCTTCACGCTTGCTTGGATTATTGTTTATGCTCATATTTCTATTATTTTGCATGCGGGTTGTATCGTTCTTTAAATGCTATGCAACTCTTTGCCATGCGCAGTACCACATTCAGGTTTCAGGCTTGCAATCTTGTGACCTCACAGCCAGGTTTGAGTTCATGTGACCTATTACGGACACGTTTAGCTGGCATTTGACTGACGATCGAAGCAAAGCAATTTGGAAGAATGCAATTCTAATCTGACACACCAGTCACAAATTACTTTAGGTTATGTAATAAAATAGTTCAGGACTGTATGATGTCACTTGCTATATGCTGATACATATGAAATGGCTTCTAACTTGCTCACTTCACAAGATGGATTTTGGGAAAGCATGTAATCCCACACATGGTACTGGTTATGCCTTCAACAAAGAGGATATTATGGAAAGCATAACTGATCAAATACAAAATATTCTGTAGAAGATATCAGAAATGACATCAAACTCTTTACAATGTTCTACTACTGCAGAATCATGAGCCGTCCCAAGAAAGTCTACCTTGCAGCCACGAGTCTCCTGCTATACCTGTTACTATATTATCATTGTGCTCATCTCCCTTAAGCAGATTGACCGAAGAGTTTCAGGAATTTTGGTCCATGAGCAGAAAGATCAATTTGTACTGGTATCTTGTCAAACAAACATCATCTTGTCTTGGGGAACAAGAATTACGTCATCCAAATTCAAGACCTTTCAGACAGCAAGGAAGACAATCATTTTCTTATAATGACAACATAATGAAGAATAATGTAAAAATTACTACCTTTAGTTTTGAAGTCAGCAACCTAGAAGAAAACTCCATTGGAGTGTCTGAACAGCCTTTCTCAACAAGTCCAGACACTTTGAGACAATTCCCCAGAGATCTTGACCTATTTGTAACACGATTAGCTTTAGAACTTTCGTCTACCGTAATGCGATCGGCGATGTTGCAGTCTTCCGTAGTGCAAGCTATTACCCTTGGGACCAATGAGTGTACAGAAGAATGTGACTCACAATCGTCATGTGACAAAGATTTCAAAAACCTGTCTTGCGCTTATTCTACTACTCTGGCAACGGTTGGGCGTCATACAACGTACATATCTTCCCTCGCGCAAAGCGTTTTATCTCAGCTCTGCTCTAGGGGAATCGGTCAATCGGCAGTTGTTGGTTACGGAATTAGCGAGAGCACGAAACTTCTGATACAGGCTATTGTGTCCACCGTCCCAACAAAGGTAGAGCATGAACCATTGTTTTCGCAGGCCTTGCCTCCTTCAAGCCTACAGTCGAATTCCTACAATAAGAAATCAGTTATTCTACTAGCTTTTCAGGCTAATCATGGAAATATTCTAGAAAGATTTTCGGAAATATCTGATATATTCAACATCACTAATAATCCAGATAATTTTCAGAAGGAAGTAGCTCTTTCAACTTCAATTTCTAAGCCTGTACTTTGCCTGGAAGAACGAAAGACTTGCTCAGATCAATTTCCGCAGTACCAATCTATCTATACTTCGTCTGAGTACCTGAAAGTTTTTGACTCTGCAAGAACACATTTTTCTTACCTTGCATCTATTCCAGACATAGATAAGATGGGAAATTGTTGCTGCAAATGCAAAAGGAAGAAATTGAAAGATGGAGACCAGTATGCTCCTGAAATCCTCTATTTTAATACAGAAAACGATTGTACTCCAAAGAAGCAGCCTTTGTCTTCAAGTACTGACAGTATTATCAGACGAAGGCAGATTTTACTTAACGATACTGATGGCAGAAACGCCCCTCTTGCTCAGCATGAGTTATACAGTACTAGCAGTGGAAATCGCAGAAGAGGTTCTTCCACAAGTATTGATTTCCTTAGCACGAGGGAGAACTCATTCAAACCACAGTTGCATGCAAGTATGGAACCAATTATTCAAGATCTCTGTCAGGAAGAAGTGAGTGAGCTCAAAGAACATAGAAAAGAGCAGAAGCAGTCCGGATCGGGTCATAGGTCAGGTCGGCGTAGCAGTCTAGAACCGATCATCCTTGAAGATTGCCTTGGCGAATCCTCCCATCTATGGTTAGGTTTGCAACATGGGGAATCTGAGAGCAGTAATTCAACCGAACGTTTTTTTGAAGGAAACTTTGCTGCGGAGTTTCCGCAACACATTGATGGGCTCGAAAGTGAAAGGAACAGCAACATAACACTGAAGAGGCAAGATGTTTCTGATTTGTTCTACCTAGATAGAGGTAAAATTGATTCTGCCACAAATACAGCAGATGAAAAAATTATACGTTTCGAAGACAATACGCTTGTCAAAGAAAATAAAGGATTTTCTGCCAAACAGAAGTTGGGTGAATGCACGGAATTACAGCAATTATCTTCTGATCGCATCGTCTTGCATGACTCTGATGACCACAGCAAAAGAATTCCTATATCAACTTGCATTAGTTCGATCGCTGATCCGGTTACCAGAAAACGATATTTAATTACTAGCGCTTTGCGGAGAGGATTGCTAGACTTTGAAACAGCTTGTCAACTTCTGGAAGGCCAACTTTTGACAGGAGGAATAATAAATATTGTCATCGAAGATGACACGTATCCATCTGTGCAACATTTGTCTGTAGATGAAGCAAATCAGAGGGATTTGATAGATTCCAGGATGTTTGACCGCCTTCTAACATTTGAAAATACCCTACATAAAATTCTTAACTTTGGTATGAGCTCTAGTGAAGACTTTTCAGCATTGCAATACAATTCGAGTTTAAAAGTAAATCGTAGAATGATTCGACTACAGACCAACATGGGTGGATTGTTTGATAGCAAACATGAAAATATGGTTTCTTTGATGACTGCGGTTCAAAGATGCCTTATCGAATATTCCTTAGCTGAAGAGCTGCTAAGTCAACAAATTGCATCTGGCGGTGTGATTCGTGATTGTCCGCTATCTAGAATCAATCTAATGGATGCTAAAATGCTAGGATTCGTGGAAGCAAATGATGCTTCTAGATTGAGGCACTTCGAGATCTTGTATCATGGTGTACGTGACCCGAATACCCATGAACCTACGACCTATGCTATGTGTGTGCGGCGTGGCATATTGTCACGTCAGGAGGTTGTGGATTTTCTCAAGACTCAAGCTCTCGAGCATGCTGGTTGGGTACGTAACTGTTTCACCCACGAATGGCTGCCTATCACAAGGGCGATGCATGAAGGTGTTGTAGATGTTGGTATGTGGGAAGACGTGGAGCAAGCTCTCGCCCAGAGAAGTTGTGACCCAGTTCTTATTCACCCTTTGTGGCAAAGACCAGTTTCGTATTTTGACATGATCAAATCTACAGAGCCTGAAAGCAGAAGCTTGCTCAATTGCAGAGTCATTTTGGCTAGCAACATGTATGAAGGGATCTATGATCCACGACACAATGAGCGTGTTTCACTTTGCGAAGCTCTAAAACGAGATCTAACTGATGAAACTACAGCTAAACGCTTACTGAAGGCTCAGCTAGAAAGCGGGGGTCTGGTTGACACAGAGAAACATGAGAGGGTTCCGGTTAGCGAAGCTTTAAGCCGGAATATCATCGATTTTCCCATGGCTGTTTCACTCGTGCAGCAAGATCAGGTATGAATTTTACATATTAGGTTTTTTCAATTAAAATAAAATTCAATTCAAAATTGATATAAACTGCATTTAGGCTAACATGGACAAAATTTAATTGATTTTAAATGGTTAACTAATAGTCATGTATAATATCATTGCCATATCATGGACCGTAAAACATACAACTTACAATACGATTTTCTCAGAAACTGTTTCAAAAACACTTTAGTATATCATTTTTGCATATTGCGAAATGCTTAACTTTAATACTGCATGTGTATGTCTCCAATATTAACAAGCAACTTTAAAACTAAACTGATTACCCATATGCTACTGCTGCATTCTTGCAACGCATTATTACCATCTACTATCCATTTCACAGCATTGTGATTTCTAATCATATCTAACTGGATATGATCAAGATAACTCAATTATTTATTAACTAACACAGGTTCTGGAAAAAATAACTGAACAAGCAAATACGCATTCAAAATCCATACAAAATGAATTATATGATGAAGGCAACACGCTGGAAGAACTTGTAGAAATGGATATTGTTGATCCAAAGGATATGCTGGAGTTGCTACAGGTGGATGGTTTCTTTAAGGTATGGTATTTTTTTCTTAACTGTGGAATAATTTGGTATGCTATCACAATACACTAGAATTCTATGTGCATTTTTATCCATGCATTTCTCACATTTCAGGGAATAATTGACATGCGCACTGGAAAAAATCTGGACATATCTACAGCTGCACTTGAAGGTTTGATAACCAAAACTGCTGTTTTGCAACTGCTCGGAACTGATGCCCAAATTAAAGGAGTGATTGATGTTGCTACTGGTGACACGCTGTCCGTCGGCATGGCAACTAGGTAAATATCTGAATATGTTTCTTACTTAGGTCTATTGATTTTGTAAGTAGTTGGCAATTGAAGCACAATAAATAGAAATTTATATTACCATTGTTATGTACCTAGTCTTTTTTATAAAGATTACGTTGGTTTACTTTAGACACGGCATTATAGATCGCCAGACCGGTATGCGCATCCTGGAACGACAAGTTGCCAGTGGTGGCTTGCTTAAACCTCCATCTCTACATCTGAGGAGCGATGTATCGAAGAGAACACCTCTGAGAATGATGCACATTGAAAAGTTTGACAATGAATTTGGAGAAGAAAAACTTCAAGTTCAAGATGCTGTGAGGATGGGTATCATAGATCCAGTTCTTGGAGGAAAATTAATGAAAACTGAAAAAGCCAGGAACTTCGTTCAATGTGCTGATGGATCCGGTTAGTATTAAGATTGTAATTTATGGAATTTATAATTTTTTGGTTTGGGAAATCGTTATTTCTTAATAAGTCGGAAATTTCAAATTTTTGACAATCAGGAGGAGAAGATATTGAAGGAGACAACAGCGTTATCGAAAAGATTGTACGAGATCAACTCTGCACACTGGGAGGTGTACTTGACCCTAGGCAGAAGGTAGCTTATTATTCTGCTACAAACTTGAAATTTCTGTATTGTTTTGTCTACAAAAAGTTGCTTATTATTTTGGGTATGAAAAATTGATATTTGTAACCTGCATTACTTTCAATATATAGAAAATTTTTCCTCTCTCAATTGCTGTATCGAGAGGCTTGATATCAGAACAACTGGCTGAAAAAATGAGAGAAAAACAAGTGCCAGTCAATAGGAATTACTCGAGCGAAAACAAAATCGCTCGGTCTTTCGCCACGTCGTTGAGCGCAATAACCGAAAGCGAAGAAGTTTCTTCTGAATCGAGCGAGTCGGACGACGGCCAGTCGAGGATAGATGTTGCGAAACAGCGTGCACGTAGGCGACGTGAATTGCGAGAATCACAATACAGCCATAGAAGGTTGTCGACAATTTTTGAAGAGGACGAGAAAGAAGGCCTTGATCAAACTACAGGTTTGCTCCATAGAATCATATTTCGAAGCTAGCAATTCTGCAAACTCTAAGGCTACCAGTTTTCTCACTCAAATTTTATATGTTAAGCTTTATACAACTATTCATTGTCTATTTTATTTCACAACAGGTCAACCGGTAACTCTTGGCGAATTAGGTCATCGCACCAAACTGGAAATTTATTCGGGATCAAGAATATTAGAAGGTTTGGATCCAAGTGGAAGGATACTCATCCACCACACTCTAGATGATTCATCTTCTACTGAAGATGTCAGGTAAGTCAAACCTGTGTGAAAAAAGTCTGAATAACACTTTTGTTATTTTTCGATTGCAATTTCTTTACTCCTGTCAATTTCCACTAATTTAAATGTGATCTTTGTCTAGACAAATCAGTCTTCATATCATTGATGCCTATTCACAATCCTTACTAAGCGAGCCAATAGCCTTCCGTTTCCTTGAAGCCCATTTGGCACAAGGAGGTATACCTGACCCAGTTACCGGTGAGCGGGTTAGCCCCACGGAAGCTTTACAGAGAGGTTATATTCCTCAGGAAATGGCACAGAAACTAAATGAATCTCTTAAGGTTGGTACACTGACAATTCTAGTCAATATTCAATGGATATGAAGTCAAATTTGTTTCCCTATCTATGTAATTTTTTAGACATTGATTCAAGAGAGAGCACAGATGTATACATTTCGTCTTAATGACCAATTGTGTTGGTGTGAAGCCATATTTCGTGAAATTGAGAGATATGCATTATCCAGTGATTCTGAGAAGCCAATAATCAGGGTAAGACTTGGATTAGATTTAAATTATTTCTCAGCATATATAATATTGTCAAGTTACCTAACATATTTCTCATAGATGACACAAGTTTTTTAACTAGTTTTTAACAAGTCTTTTCCTTCCTTATTTGATTGACAGGAAAAAATGCTCAAAGATGTGGATCCTGAACTTGAACTGATATCAGAAACAGTCAATGAAATTGAAAAATTTATTGAGAAAGACCAATTGCATCTTGATCCTTTCACTGTCAATGAAATAATCGTTCTCGTAGGAGATCTGCAAGAGAAAGCAGAAGAGATAAAAAGAGCTTTGAATGATGATGAAAAGCCTCTCCTAACTATTAGACGAACATTAATGGGTGGCCGATTGGCTTCAGAATCTTCAGATTCGTCTGATGGAGTAAATCTTGATCAATTGATATGTTTTTTAACTTACAAGCATGCCGAGGACTGACGATATCTTATTCACAATTTATTGCACCTTATTAAGGAAGAAAGATGATAAATAAGCATCCAATTTAATCACAGTGCTTCAATGAGCTTGGAAAACATTGGAAATATAGTGTAACCTATTTGGTTCATGGAGCAAGTTTGTCTCAACATCATATAGCATCTGAGTGATGTTGGTTCCACGAAATTCAAATGATGCATGATCTTGGCACTAAAGTCGAATGCTAATAAGGACATGAATCTTTTATTCAATGATTGAAATAATCAATTCGAAGTATTATATTAGATTTAATGAACCTGTGCATGTAAATACATCTTCCATATAGGATGATGTGGATTTGACGCAACCGGAAATTGGAAAAATTATTTCATTCGGTTGGGTGGCATGTGCCTGAATTGCAAGATAAATCTTTTGGATTTATGCAATGCATGTTTTTAACTGTCCCATTTTCTTCACTGCGAACCTGGACAATATTCTTGGTCATTGGAAACGTTCAATGTTATACAACGATACATGAAGAAATATAGATAGAAGACAATCAGCATTCCATTTACACTACTGCATTCTCACTTCACTTTTGAATGGTTTTTGGATTATATATTAATCGCCTCTCTGCCTTTTCCAGCTTCCTATTTATCCAAATCTATAATTCTATAATAGCAACAACAGTTGCCTAAGCAGATAATTTATGGTTCTTCAATTTCAGTTTGAGTTGGATGAAAACCTCGCAGAATCTTTATCGAATTTGCAACAGCTGGAGAGTGAAGCTGATGACCTATCCCAAAAACTGGATACTCTGGAAGCAGTAGACTCTAATAATATAGCAGCCATGCTTTCTCAGTTGGAACAATTGAAGGTAAGTTTTCAATATATTGAACATATTGTAGTGATTTTCTTTCGTAAAATGTTCATTGTGAGGGGATTATGTTAGTTATTACCCCTGTATATTATGTTGCAGGCTTTATCAGATGTAATTGAGACGTCATCACCAAGGGTAGATTCAGCATCTAGCAACGCTGGAAGATTTCTTGACGACAACAGAAATAAGCTAGCTCCCGATTCATTTTCAGAGGTAATTCTGAGTCTACATAAATTAAATATCGTATATTTATATTTAAAATACTGTACTTAAAACAATGATCCTTGCAGTTGGAAACTGTCAAATCATCCCTCGATTCTAAGTGGAAGGCAGTAACAGGAAATGCTTCTGATTTACTGAAAAACTATGAACAGCTATTAGCCTCTGCCAAAAATAAAGAGGAGCAAAAGGTTATATTATTGTTTTTTATAATTTTTGGGTGATTATCATGCAAATAGATGTAGCATTTTTTTTTGGTTTGTAGGCGGCTGCTTCACAGAAATTTTCTGAAATGAAATTTTTACTGGATTATGCTAGGGATTGGGCACTACAGAGCCATGACAGGCTTGATAAACACAATGTTGTAGTTATTGATGAAAAAGAAGTGATTCAACAACTTCATACAGTTCAGGTATGTTATTTTTATTATTATATTCAACTATGCTTATTTTTTATCCCATCCATCTTGCCGATTTATTTATACTATCGTTTATATATTTTTCAAAGGATCATCATAAATTCATCTCTGTACCTCAAGAAAGAGTCGCAAAGATACTGGGTCGCTGTAGTTCTTTTCTAAACTCGGACGAAGCTACTCTGGTTTTGGAAAGTAATAAAATTTCTTCACTTAATGATGAAGTTCAACATTTGGAGAAGGATCGACAAATCTTACTTTCCACCGTCCAGGATAGATTGAAATATCTGAGTCAAACAAAGGATGAACTTGTCCAATTTTGTCAGGTATGATAAACTTGCTATGTGATCTATTATATGATATGAATATATGAATTCAGTTATAATTCACTATTTACACAAGAATGGTACTTCTTGTCTTGAATTTTCTTTGAGGGATGTAAGAGAGAAATTTCTTCACATAAAAAATTTCATGTAATTTTGTTATACATTGGTATATATACTTTTGAAGGAACATTCTGCATTCTGTTCCTGGTCCAATGACACAAACAACAAGTGCATTAACGGAAAGCTTCCATCTGACATTCCAAAGCTAGAAAAAGAGTCGCAGGAAATTGCAAAGTTACTTGCGCAGATCAGATCGCGTAGTGCGGATCTTCGATTCATGAAAATGACATCAACAAGGCTGATTGAAGCTGCTAAGGTTGCATGATTTTTGATTTAATTTTATTTGTTGAGATAGAGATATTCCTTCCATTATCCATTTAATATGTAACTAACAGATCTTATACCAAGTTAAATCTTGGCCTAACTTAACTTTCTCAGTGTCATGATGTATTTCACTCTTATATGTATGTAATTCAAATTTGTACTTGCAAAGGGAAACTAATTACTCAAAAATATTTCCTTGTGAGATGAATTGCTTGAAGCATGGAAATATGACTCTGAGTACATCCCTTGTTTCCAAGTTGATCTTATTCAACAGTTCCCAGAGATTTTACTACTGACAATTATTTTCCATATTAGAAACACAGTCATTCTAATTTTTCTGTTGAAATAATGCCTGTCATCTTATTTTTGCTCATCCCAGCATTACAATTCGACAATACTACTAAAGGGCGATGTGCCTGATGGAGCAGAATCTGAAAACGCAATCGATCCCACTGAAGAAGCTGTAGAAAAAGTCACGACTGAAACTGAATCAAATTATGAGCAACTGTCTAACCAGGTATGTTGGAAGTTTACATAAATATTAGGCATTATATGATATAGTACTTGAGTCGTGCGTAACTAGTCCGTGCTTTGTATCATGCCATGCCAAAATTATTCTTTTTATTTACTGGTATTGCATCATCTGAATACAGGACCCATAGTCTAATACCATATATTTTTACTGAGTGTATTTTGTATTAAGATAAATTACCATATTGCCATCAGCTTAGATAGGACAGTCTGTTTTGATCCCTTGTACTTGTCATGTAGCTATGCATGTCTTATTCCAAGGAGTTCCTGTAGAACAAGGGTTACTCAGTGCCTTTTACACATTTTCAAGAGCAGAAAAGGAATATCAGTTTTATGAATGAATGTGTATGTTAAAAAGTTTTATTTTGACGTTTTTTGAATAGTCAGTTTCAAGTTTAGAATAGAGAAGAAATGCTACAGTTTTTGTAGTATTTTCCTGCTGTAGAAAAAGCACTTTCACGAATTCGAGGAAATGGTTACGTACGGTTAATCCAAGACGATTTGCCTATTTGCAGCTATGAAATACTTTTGCGCCCTAAAGATGTATTTTATGGCAAGTACCCTGTAGTTTAAGGCTCAGGAATTTTGTTTGATCTTGGTAGTAATATAGGAGAATAGCATCCATATTACAGCAACAGCCTTCGTGCTAGCGTGATGTATTTCAATTCCTTTTTCGAAGAGAATATTTAATACAGTACAGTAAGGAATAATCAACCACTACTTTAAATTTTCCTATCCATGTCTGGTCCTTATCAGCTCAAATTTTCGAAGTTGCGGTTTTCCCTTTTTTTGCCCTGAGTGACATTGTTTCCAAAATATTACTTTCATCTCTCTGTGGTTGTTTAGTTGATAGACTTGAGTGAGCGTAACCATCGGCATTGGTATAACTTGTTCCAGTTCCTAAGGTTAGTACCAGCGTTGTTCTAGTTGTTTGTGACATGTAATACAATGTAGCGTGTAGCATTACTTCATAGTTGTTCATGATTCCAGTATGATAATCTAGTGGCGGCACTGTTAAAAGCTTACTGGTAAAACTTTGGACTCCAGATTTGTTGGATTAACAGGGTTGATGTTGTTCTGTTTAATATCCGAATATCGATGAAGATAGAAATATTGCTGAAAAGTGGTTTTATTGAATTTTGCTATCTAACACAGCTTAATGGTAACTCTGTTGACACAAAAAAAATCAAATTAAGGTTCTCACTTACCAATTATTCAAATTACAGTCATTACATTATATTTGACATATATTAAACTCACTTCACTCAACATATCGCAGGTAAAACTAGAGGGTATACTTCTGTTGAATAATTTTGCCTTCAGATTTACAATGTAATCCATTTGAATCATCTACAGGGTGTGCGCCATTTAATAACATACATCATTGATTATTATTATCATTGTAATTATGACAAGTACGCTACCTAGGCATACTGCAAGTTTAATATTCCTAACAGAGTCCAATATCATTTACTTAGCATTATTTAATAGCTATTTCCCGCCTTTAATTAGATCTGAGTCTTATGCCAACTAATTAAGTGAAGGAAATGGGAACGGTCTTACCATGCTTACTAAGATAACGTTATGTATTTACCATGTGATAATGATTACGAAATCCTTTTACTCGCCTAAAACTCCAGTGTTTAAATAGCTAATTAACAGAGGAACAACAACAGGCGGTGATACTACTTCATTTTTTTGCTTAGCGAAATTTTGAACTTCGAATTTTAGTATGTTACTTTTCGTTAACAACGGAGAAATTAGAAACTTCAATACTATACTGTGGTGAAGTATAGCTGAAACTTATACATCACTTAACTGTGTGTAACTTTAGCCTAATACTGTATACTTTAATTTTGATACAGTGAGGGTATCAGACAGTGGATGTAGAGCACAACGAGATTGCCGTGATATGAGTTTAGCTCAATAGCGAATCTTGAAATATAGTAAAATCCTTAAGGCAAAGGTGTTGAAAAGATACCTATCCCCGATCATGCAAGTGACAATTTGATGATACCCTGTAATCACATCCTTTTTTCCATTGATCGTTTCGATGAATATTTCATAATTTTGACAACCCGTGATGCAGCGCGTAACGGCTAGCGTCTATGGCGAAAAAAATCTTTCGAGAGCGCGACGAAGTATCATCGAAGCGAAAGAGGTCGTCGCCGTCATTAGTAATATCCGAAGTTGTTGGTTGTTTTATTGTTAGCGCGAAGAGCTGTCTTGTCGTTCACGCTTCGGGCATTGCACAGATGTAGTCGGTTACTGTATGGGGATCTAGAGCAGTTCTTGGAAGGCGTGATTCTTGTGCCGCTTCTGTAGTGCATATTGCAGATTATGCAGAGAGTTTGTCATTACAAATCATAACATGTTAGCGACGTAGATAAGTAGGTACAGTACAGACTGGACTTCATTGTAAAATAGTTTATATAGTTTCAATCGTGATACCACGTAATATACAAGGAGAATATTTACGATTGAATTCCAGTTTTCAGCCCATCCTGTAATGATTGAAGTAGATCTATTTCTAGTAAAATTTCAACACCTTCATGGAATTGCTATGCGTTTTGCATTTTACCGCGGCTCGAATCAATTGGCTTAAACAGCTGAGCTTAGTTAGGAAGTATAAAAATGAATTTGTCACCCCTTACGTGAACTGGAATGTATTTTATTTGCACGTAAGCTTATCTAGGTAGTTAGTAACGCATCACCGAATTGCCTATATGCAGAACCTTGATTGACATTTATTTAAATATCGTGATATTAGTCTACAGGTATTTTTCACACAGCTAATACCACTTCTTACTGTATAGAAAAGTAGAGAGTCTAATCATAATATGCCTGTGTGTATAAAAAGTTAATTTAGCTAGTCTGAATTCTTTATCCAGCGCAGCTGCCAATAGCGACAGTATCTAGCTTTTCCTGGGTCAATTGATATTTGTTGCTGATAAAATTGATCGGAGTTCCATATTTCCGAATTTAGCATATTATATACCATGAATAATTGGAAATAGTCCAAACAAAAGTAAAAATTGATATTTTATATGCAGACTTGGATGCATAGAGTGGCTGATTTTCTACTAAACAATGCTGGTTAATGGTTGCTATTGTTCCGTATATTGAAGACAGTAAATTCCAATATGTAGAATGGGATGGAAGGATGTCTTTCCATTAGTTAGCCATATGTGCACGCTGCATTTTCGATTGATGTCCGTCGTCCTATTATCATCATTATTGATCTGTGATCTAAATCTCTTTATTCGCTGTTCCTGTTTATTGTTTATTAGCCGCAGGTTCATGAATGCTTATCTTTAAAATTTAGATATTCGAATTTCGTGTGCTTTATGTTGAATACTTTACAATAGACTTGAAATTTACGGTGGTTACAGTTAACGCAAATCAGCTGTGTAGATTTATTTTCTAAACGGTAAGGAGAGCTAGAGTCTATAGTATATAGCTTATCAGTATAGACTTTTTCAAATATATATTATCCAAGCACAAGATGCAATAATTCGGTGTTCTATTTTACGCAGTGTTTTCCGATTTTATATTAGGTATTCCATCAACACTTGTATTGATTCTTATTCGATTTGGAATACTCTACTCAGTCTACTGTATTCTAATAACGCTTAATTCACCCTATAGGCAATTTAGCATCAAATATTCTTCAGGATGAGATATTAACATTACGTTCACTGTGAGAAATTATTGTTACCCTCCTATTGTTGTTCGTTAGTCAGTTGATTTATCGATTGTTGTTTAGTGTTTAATGTACAGTACACTCGTTAAAAAGTACTCTGTTTGTGTATGCTGCTTTTGTGCGTTCCGCTTTGTTTCGATTCCTGTCTTTAGGGTCAGTAAACATAAAAAAACTACTATATTGATGGCTGGCATCAAACAGGGAATTAATTTTATTACGTAGTAAAGAGAATACCCATAAAACATGAAATAAGAAAGTGTCAAAAATTTGGAAACTGCTACATCGAAAAGTAGTTCAAATCCAATATGGTTGTTATGACTGTGAAAAATCGTTTTATGATTATGGAGCTGTTAAATATTACAATTCCAGATATTATTCTCAATGTTGCCGAATTTGGGAGTTTTGAGCTGTATAACGAATTCAGTTTGCACCTAAATTGTCTTCACCTGCCTACATCCACTACGGTTGCATAAATATGTTAGTTCAAACAACGGGTTGTGTAGTATAACGTGGTTAAGTTGTTGCTTGGTCATGCGGTTGCTTCGCCAAATCGTCTAACTTTCAAACTAGTGAAATGTAAACATGATTTTACCACATTCTGACAGAGAAAATGGTAAATAATTCAGAGGGAAAGGCAGCTTACTGAAGCAAGGAATTCGGCGGAGTGTGAGAAATCTTAATTTTGTAGAACATATGTGCGGTTTTTTTTTCTAGCAAAAAATTGTATTGTATTACTGTGGAATCTCAGCAGCTTTTGTGAAGTTGAAATAATGTGTTGATAGGGATGACCATATATAATACATGTATACACAAAGTACAGTATAACCTTTGTCTCGAATGTCAAAAGCACGCGTTAGTTGTCACCTTATTATCTATGCGTCAAATCCAGCTGTGAATTTCAAACAGCTTGACCGTGGGTTAATAGAAAAACAAAGCCTATCAAATACACAGTATTTAAGTTGAGTGAAAAAATATTTGAAAATTGATCAACAGCTGGTTTTAAATTCTTTACTTAATATCATGTCTGTCATTACATAAGCTGACTTCAAACCACGGCATTTTCTATACGTGCCCCTTTCCATTTTGGTAAAGAATACCTAATTGTTTGATGAAATTGCAATACAGCAATTCCCTGACTTTTCAGCCTACTATTCTGCGACTAGCGGCCACGCGAATCGAAAGTCAAACTATTATTGTGATACTCATTTAGTGTAGGGAAATGCCAGTACATAAAAATTTGAGGTCATACATTTGAGGTCACTGTTCGTGTTTTGATTGCATATATTGCATATAAAAAAAACTGAAATAAAGACTATCCTAACCAACAACCCACGTCCATTGAGAGTATACCGTATAGGCACCAATGCAATAGATTTCATGTCATCTCTCCAAATATGAAATCGTAAATCCCGTACAACGTTGTACTAATTTTTCTGGTATCCTTTGCTTTTGCCTTGTATTTTTTCCGAATTTTTATCCGCATGCGTGCAACCGACACTTTGCACTGCAGATTTACTGGCCTGGTCTCACGTTTTCCTGCTGTGTTTGAGGTCACACGCAATGGCTCCATTGCCTAATAAACCGTAAAATTAAAGTATCGTGGTTGATGCTACAGATGATCTTCCTGCGAGCCTGGAAGTATTATATCCGTAAACGCGATATCATTTCTTGCGGTAGACCGATAATTTTGAATTTTTGAGTACGGTCCTTGATCCTCCGTATCAGACTAATCGGATTCTACATCGGCAACTGAAATTTTTTTTTGCTACTCGGTAAAATAGTAGTGTCCACATTTTATTTTTCCTTATTATATAATTTTTAAGGATAGAACACCATTTGCTCATGAAGAAATTTTAGTTAGGCATTAATGACTTGCAGTTACTTTTGCATACGTTGATTCGCTCGTCAAATGTGTGTTCTGTAATTTCTATTTCGCCAATACGCGGCCAAGACGAACGACTGTTGGTTGATATGATGATAGTTCCATAGTCCCATATATCTGTATATATTATGGAGCCTACACCAACCAAATCTCCTGGCGAAATTAATGTTGCTCTGGGTTACAAGGTTTATTTTCCAACCGCACTTCATATCTATTAAAATCCTATAAAGCTTATTATGCAGCTCAAACAATATTACGTGTATCGCTTGCTTTGAATTCACTGGATCATTACACAGATTTACCAACGATTGATATGTTTGGCATAACTTCTAAATTATACGTTGCTGCAAAGTTTCATTTCATCCCAGACGCAGGCGCTGAACGATTTATCCGTACGCTGCCCCTTTCCAAATTTTCACGAGTCACAAGATTTTTAATGACCCGGATAGACCTCTTGTTCAGCAGGCCTTAAAAGCAATGAGCCGATGCCGTTTGTTTTTAATCTGTCCTCAAAAGTAGTTACACACTACAGTGAGTCATAGATAACTAAACATATAGAAGAAATACAGAGGAAACGAGGATCTTAGAATTGTCTGTGGTTTTTAGACATAGGGCTTTTCTTGAACAGATACAGCTGCTATATTGACTAACCGCTGGGTGGCTACATCCATTTTGTAACTTTCCCAAATGATATTACAAAATTGTTTGGTCTACGCTTTCATTATTTTGAAGCGTTTCCACGTTATACCGATAACCATAACTCTTGGTCGTATGAGAGTTATGCCGACATAAACTTTATGCATCATTTATAAAGCTACTTGCCACTTGTATACATGTCGTTGAAGATGATCTTGGTCGACTTTTGTGTAGCTGATACTTCTGCTAAGTAGTAAGCAATAATATTAATTTTGATAGAGAATTTGATAATTTGATCCATAGGGGGCGTAAGGTTGTTAATTTTTTTGTGTGATAACCTAGTCCTAGATTAACGCAGGAACTGTTATTATTTATTTCGTTGTGGTATACAGCGAGTGATCTCCGTTCTATTTTAGTCTGGTTATGCTGTGTATAGAAATATTAAAGCTTTAAAACCAAATTGCCTTGAGCTAGGAAGAAGATATCGACTGACGTGCATTGTGTTATAGGAATTGCTTGGAAGCGTATAATCTAGTAATCTGTTTTTTGTCTTTCGCTTAGCTTAGTTCAGCGAGAAGTTGGTAAACATAAATATACTGTACTTGCTGTATAGCGATATGGATTGGTGAGGTTTTTTTCTTCGAGTGGAAGTTGATCGTATATTATCGAAGTTGGTAACCGTAGTCGGGAGGTATACGATCTTCAAACTCCCATCGTTATAAAATATGGGAAACGCTTGCAGTAACTGCTCGAAACGAGCAAAAACGAACTCGGACGAAGATCCAGACAATTGGGAGGAGCATCCCGAAGTGGTAGCTGCAAAAGAAGATCAGAAGAAAAAAAAAATCAAACGTAAAAAGAAGAAAAAAGCAAAAACAAAATACGAACCAGACGACAATGCAAATCCGGTACACTCAATGACAGGAGATAGGGAGCCAGTTGAAGTCGAAACTTACATGAATGGAGAGCTGCCAGGTGACCCAGAGGGTACTTCGCATAATATCCACGTCGCTGTAGTCAGTTACGATGGGTCTGCGGAGAATCCGGCTCTTATATCTGAAAATGAAACTACGAACGACCTTGATGAAAACAGTGACGGGTTGAAAATAGAATTGCCAGGCAATTCGCCGAAAAAGTCCGTAAAATCCGACGGATCTTTTGTTAACGAAGTATTTCAAAATGACGATGGAGAGGTGTTGTCTGCTGGTGACGGCAAATCTAATAAAAACTTTGTTTCGAACAATTTTCCTCACGCCGATTCAGGATTATTAGAGACGGTTAGCCACTGTTCCTCATCGCCAACATCTCCCACCCGGTCCGAAATAAGTTTATCGGTCACCAAACGTGTTTTAGAAAAAGAAAAGAAAACTCCAGAAGGAAACATTAAACTCAAACAGGAATATTTGGAAGTCAGCGATATGGGTACGCAGTTATCACCGAGTGCAGGGATCTATGCGACCCAGGCTTTGGAAGGTCCTGGACTCCAGTTACCCAATACCGATTCTACATTTCCGTTCAGGCCCATACCTGGTAAAAAGTGGAATAGATTCAAAAAGAGTCGGGATAAAAGGAGACGATCGTCTTCCAACACTGTGAACGTAAGCGACGAAAACTCATATCCCTTCAAGACGATGTCTTCCGATAAAAACGCAATTATTAGCGATCCCGCGCCTAATGACATTTCATGCATGACAGTAAAGTTCGTTACCAAAGGCATGCGTATTCCTGTATACGTTATGAATGACGAAATACCTTCGGATGATCGGGATACGTCTAAAATGACAATGACGTATCCTTACGCAGAGGACGACGAAGACGAAGGTATCGAAGCTTCGGAGTTCACAGACGTAAGCTGATCAATCGTTCGTTCACGCGGAATAGGATTAGATTAGATAAATTTCATTCATATTGACCGCGTGAGAAGAATCTTTGTAGAACACGTTGAAAAGAACGAAGGTTCCTGGTATTGATAACGAAATGGGAACGTGTCATCTAGGCTAGCCAGCTAAAATTACAGCATGTGTGTAGTAGAATAGATTCCTATTTTCACCTCTAGGGGTATTATAGCGGTCCTAAGTACGATTTCTTCCCCACCCAGACCAGGGCTTTCTTTGTTCATGCATTAATATGGGTTGGAACACGGAACTCCATGGCAAATTTGGCGAAAATCAATGGAGATTTTATATATTATGTTATCTTACAGTTCCTCGAAACTTACGTTACTTTCGACCTCGACCTTTCGACCTTGAGCGATAAAATCTACGTATCACTGTACCAGTAGGTTCAGAGTTATTTAAACGATTGAGTGAAATCTGAAACTATTATATCGATATCTAGCTTTTCATTTTTAGCTTTTGGTGTTTCGTTTACGAAATACGATCGTTTAAATTATTCGTTTTGTCCCTTCAGGCATATATCTACCTGCACCTTAAATACTGCAGTCTTGAGATGGACCTAATAGAGGAATGTTATTTTTGTTGTTAGGCTCACGAACGAGAATGTTTGTTGGCCGACGTCCTGCGCAAGCGAGCCGCATATGAAGCTGCATTGCCAGTTGTCTTCCCATGGTTGGAACAGATTGAAATTCAGCTGGAAAATGTACAGAAACGACCGCTACCAGTTGAACCCAACGCTTTGCAGGTGAATGATTAAGATAATTTTTTTCATTATCAGGTATGTATTTTTGAATATCCGGGACATTATTATAAATATTAATTATGCTCTTCAGATTCAAGCTAAAGATGTTGAACACATCTTGCAAGATGTTGTCAATCATTCTTCAGCAGTCAGGAGAATTGAGGATGCATCAAGCGATTTGATAAATCTTCCACAAGAGGCCATAGAGGACACAGAAAAGGAAGACGTTAGGACACATACAGGTATGATCAATTTTGAATATGTTTTACATTCAAATGCCCTTGCTAAAATCTCTCCCACATGAATAGATAAATAATCTTTATTTTATCACTACTTATGGAAAAACTGCCTTCAGTGGCCACTGCTTGATGTCAAGTAAATTCCTATTATACTAACTTTTATTGTATAACATATTTAAAAAAATCATAACTCTGGAATTGGAGCCCTGATTGGACCTGAAATTAACTTATTAGTTAAAGCATTTCTATTCTAATGCTGCGGAGAAATTAGATACCTATTATATAGATATACAGCATATATTTAACATTATAGGATGTTGCCGTGGGATATTAAAATATCAGTATTACTTCCATAGATTCGACCAGCCGACGGTACGAAGAACTACGCCGTCATGTTTCAGAAAAATTTGCAGAACTGCAGTCAGCGCTTTCTAAGTCACAAGGAGTGTCAGAGAGATTGCAGTCACTGCTAAACTGGCTGAACGACTTGGAACGCCAATTACAAATGAATAAAGCAGACGCTGTTGCTACGAGTACAAAGTTGTCCTCGAAACTAGAAGATGCTCTCGTGAGTGATATTGATTATATGTCCTTTAGTTTTCTATAGTCACTGAATATTTTGTATTTGAGATAAATAATTATTCTACAGAGTATCAAAGCATCGGTTTCTCTTCGTTCCGCTGAAGTGAATGACTTGCGGGATGAATGTTCCGGGCTTCTTGGAGGGGGAGATGGACAGGCTACAGACTCGCTCCATAAACGAATGAAGCAGTTAAATGATATGTATGTATTTTTGAATATTAAAATTCCATCTGTGTTAGGTTTCCTTTGTTCATTATTACTTCCCCTACTCAGATATGACAAAGTTGATCATGGAACATCGCAGCGTTGTTCCGACTTGAAACAGCTGCGTGATAAGGTCATTCCTTTCGACGCCCGATCCAGTGAACTTCTGAATTCAATGGAGGATGTCCTAGAAACTCTAAATGAAGGATTTGTCAATGTATCAGGGGATGCAGAACTTCCCGCAGCCGAAGAAAAAATAAAAGTTGGTTCTAATATGTAGTTTGCATATATCTGGATAGATAGATGGTTTATTAATTTTTAATCTTCACTGTGTGCACATAAACGAAAAAGAAATGAGACTGAATATGAGTGATCGATGTTGATAAATAGAGATCTATATTTCAATCAAAGCAAAAAAATTTACAACATAGGTTAGGGTGAATGGTGAGTGTACTGTGAGGTTATCTAGTCAACCATTACCTGGTGATCAGAATACATCTGTTGATTTAGTTAGTATGATATAGTGGTATATAAAGTAGATACTATTTTTTATATTTTAATTTTCAATATGCTTATTCTTTACAGTAAAAATTGCCATTTCCTGTTATTTATTATGTCATATTTTTAGGATGTGTGTGAAAGAGTGGATGCCCTGCGTCATGTATTCTTACAAGTCATAGCCGACGGTGAGGCCATTGCTGGGGATTGTCGAGTAACAGATGCATCCCATCCACGTGATGTTATGAATGAGTTAAATAGCATGTGGGAAGATCTCCTTGAACTCCAAAATGAAATGTAAGCAATCTGCCACTGACAATTTTTGATTTGTATAAACAAAAATTCCTAATCCAACACTACAGGTGTTACGTGCGAACAAATTTTTCGGATTATTCTGGTTATTAATTCATTATTTTATACAAAATAGTTTCCGCGAATCTTTCCTAATCAAATACTGTATCGAAATACTTCTCTGGGATTATGTTGATGCCCAGTTTCTGCATTGTTTGCCTCTTATGAACTCAATGAGATTGAGAAGCAAAATACTCGTAACTTTATAAACTCGTTAAATGAATTCTCGTGAAATGGTGAACTAGAACCCTCAAAATATCTGATGTCAGAGAAAAATCACTCAGTATAGCATAATCAATTTTTGGGTACTCCATCTAATATTTGAATAAAAGAGTTGAATAAAATGTATGCATAAATTTTATCTACAGCAAGGAAGAGATGAAGTTACGGAGGGAGAGACTCACAACTTTTGAGAAGTCGAATGCGGAGTTTACTGCTTGGATGAAATCAATCGACGATGTGGTAGGAGATATGACAGACACTGTTGTAATCAAAAGCCTGAATATCCAGATAGAAAAGACACAGGTATGACCATTCTGTCGCTCTTTGAAGTTTCTATATAACTTTTTTTACTCAAAACTGGATGTTCAGCAATTGTTGGATGCGAGAGATGTGAAAGAAAAAGAGCTCGATCATATTTTGGATCTCAGTCACTTTGACATCAGAACCACTACAATGTCTCCTTCTCGTAGAAGACTACGTGCACACAGGAGAAAAAGCCGAGGTAATGTGATAAAACTCTGTAGCGTGCTTGCATCCAACTTATATACCAAAATGGATATAAGGTTTTTAAGTTTTTCCTTTTTTATGCTAATTTAAAATACTCTTTGAGTATTTTGATTTTACTTTCGGAGCTTCAAAATACCTTCATGTTCCCGGGAAGTCTGATATTCAGTTGACTACTATAAATATATAAACATAATATTATCAGTACCCTGCTCGGAAATATATTTTATATGCTGAACTTTTTCATCTGCTTAATACATAATTCATTTGAAGTTTGGCTCATCCTCTTGATTTCTGATTGTTTTGTTTTTATTTCACCTTTCACCACGGAATGCAGGCATGCGTAAGATCCGGCCACGAATTAACCAAAAAGGTACTTTTTCTTTTTTGCTCTACCGATTTGAGTTTTATGAAGGGTATTTCATGGCTGCCATTTATTATTATTGTGCACATCATTATCATTTATATATAACTAATGATCACAAACCATTATAACTATATATACCAAATTCTAAGGTGACGTTTTTATGTTTAAAGATTGATTCTACCATGCATGACTATAACACGGTGATTGCCTTGCTTTTTTTGAAATATTGACAACAATTATTTCAGCAGAACACAACTTTTTTTGCACTCATGTAGATGTGCTGATTGCCATTGCTTGATAGGATTAAAGTCACTTGCTTACAAAATGCATATCTATTTACCAAGGACATTGAATTTGAGTACTACTATGAATAGTTTCTTAGTAGGGTTTTCCTATTTTCGTACAGAAGGAGATTCGGCTGCAGAACTAAAGGGTGAAGCTGGGAAAGGTACTAACATTAGTTGAATTTAGTCTGTCATGTATATTTTTGCTTCCGTTATGAGATTTAGTGCTCTAACCTTGCATTTCATACTTTGAATTATTGCATGTGGTGATATTTATAAGACTGACACTAATTTCAATGAATATAATGATAAATTGAACAGCCATAAGTGCCATCGAAGAACAGCTTGATGATCTCAACACAATGTTTGATGACTTGTCGGACAAAATATCTGATAAACAGACGAGTCTCATTCAAACCAAAGAACTAAGGGAAAACTTGGATAAACAGGTGATCTTTTTATCATTCTAATATCAATTTATAATCAATACCCTTTTTACAACTTCACCCCTTGGAAAATTTAGTTTTATGTTTTGCGATTAGTTATAACTAATGATATGTATCTCAGGTGGAAGATTTAGAAAAAATAATCGTTTCCGCAGAGCATGATCAATGCGATTGGGAAAAACTTACTGAGTCCTTTGGTCAAGCAGATGTTGATGATTTAAAGACTAAACTGATTGAGCACAAGGTTGAATATCTTACTTCTTCGTTTTGTTATCCAGTTATTTTGTTTTGTTACCCTGAGACCCTATGATTTGAATAATAGTGCAAAAATTGAATCCTTTTTTTACAGAAATGGAGAGAAAATCTATTATCCCAAACGAACGAGGTGCGAAACATCGTAAACGTGTCCAACAAGCTTTGTGATCCCAAACCCAGAGCAGAAGGTGTTGAAGAAGTCCAACAGCTAGTCAAAGATATAGGTAATCTGTCTTTACAAATTTGTATGGATCGTGAACATCCTTGAGATCTTATTTCTTGTGTATTTTTTCAATGTATGAATAGTGTGTGCTCATTAAATAAATATACTACTGTATAATGTTAAATAATTTTAGAGGGAAGATGGAAGCAATTACTGCTGTCATCTGATGACTACAATTCAGCTCTTGAAAACAATTCAGGCACTTTGGGTGATTTTAATTCAAAAGTGGCACAGCTGCGGGAATGGTTAGCTGATAAACGTAACATGTCAAATATGCTTGGAGCCTTGGTCTGTGATCCAACAATTCTAACAACTCAAAACCAGCAAGTCAAGGTGAGTTCAAATAGATATTCAAATAGAATTTTTATGATTGTTAACAGATGAGTCTAAGTATAAATTATAGATAATAATTATGTACTAAAATGTCATTGAATTTGGAATATTACAGAAATTGTAAAAGTGAGATGGAAATGATAAAAATATGGCAACCACAATTATACTGGCATTAGTGGTCATTTCATTCTCTTATTATTATCAGCATCTACAAAAAGACGTAGATGTGAAGAAACCACAGATTGACGATCTAATCGTTATAAGTAAAGGCCTCTCCAACACTGGTGATATCCCTCCGGAACTATCATCCATACAGGAAGAGTGGAAAGAACTGGAAGATGATCTCGAATCTAGAAAGTTAAAAATCAATGACATATTGGCAAAAGGTAGACAATTAAAATTGGTGTACTGAAACTGTAATTGGTTGGAGTACTTGGTGAATTTTCAATTGAAATAGGTTTATTAGGTTTCTATACAATACTAACTGCTTAATGATATTGTAGTTGATGAACTGTCAAAACTTTCCCGAGGGGTGACTAAATGGTCCACTACAACATGTGAATCTATTAATGGACGCATGGCCGTGATGAGTAGCAAGATTGATCAGCTGCTAGTGGAGGAGTCAGTGGTTGATTCTATTAAAACTGAACAACAGAAGGTAGAATTTTCTTTATTATTTTATTAAAAATTCGTGAATTCTATATATAACATGCATTTAAAAAAAGTTAGACTTGTGCTAGATCTTGCAAGGACCTAATTTGAAGTTTGACCCATTTCATATATCTAAACCTAACTAACCATTTAGGTTACGAAGTTAGAGGTTGTGTGTATATTAATGATTTCAATAACCATAGCCAAATGCTGCGAAGGTTGAACGCTGCCATTGTTTGGTCAAAGAGCTGGAGTCTGTTACTAATGAATCTCCTACCAGGCATGCAAGAGACATGTCAGACAAAGCAGCTAAAGCGTTTGATACTGCAGGGGAAAAAATAGGTACATTGTATTATTGTAATCTTCACTTCATTGAACTGTAAAATATGGATTTAATTTGTTCATATTTAGGTATATTTCAATTTCTTAAGAAAGAATCTTGACTTTCAGATTGCTTCCAACAAGCTTTGGAGGAAGCTAAACACCACACGGCTCTATTCACTGAATCAGAAGACAAGCTGTGCTCATGGATACAAGAAACACTTGTCAAAGTTTCAGCTTGTAAACTATGTTTGACTGAAGATGAGTTACTGAAAACACAAACTACACTTGAGGTGAAATTATTTCAATGTTCATTGTTTATGATTTTCTATTTCTATTTACTTTAACTATTTTCTTATAAAGTGATTTCTGAATATTCTCATCTTTATAGAGTTGGAATAAGTTTAGATTTTGAATGTTATTTTGAAGCTAACTATGAAAAAGGTCCTGCTCGGATGATGTAACTGTTTTAATTTATTGGTTTCCATTTTGCTTGGTTCAAGTTGCTTACAATTTTTAAGTTTAATATTCTATTATTCCGTGTAATTATCCTAATATTGTACTTGTTAACTAGGAACTACAAAAGTTGACTGTGGAAAAGCAAACTGACTTGAAAAAGGCCACTGAAAGTGCAGACAGGCTTATTATCTTATGCCCGTCAGATAGTGACAAAACAGAAAAACGAAAGCATCAACTAACTACAGATATGGATAAATTGTTGTTTGGTAGGCACAAGTATTGATGACTGATAAAAATCATTTCTTAAATAAAGTTGCCAAAGTAAATCTTGATTGTGGGTTTTACATAACTTACCTTGGTTCTCAGCATTGTCAACCACAATTGAGTCCATAGTCAACATCCTGCAGCAGCTGCATGAATTAGAAAATTTAACCACTGAGTTGTCAGACAAAATCAAAGATGGCGAGAAGCAGCTCACCAATTATCGTCTTATTCCCAATGAGGCGAAGACAGATCGCCATGTCGAAGCTTTGAAAGTAAGTTATCGAGTCATATATATCTCTAAGTGTATTGTGTTGATCTTATTAGAGATTGATATTATTGATGTTTTCACAAACTACTGTAAACTGTTTATCATTCTGTCACAATCAAGACATCGTACAATGTTAGCTTGAAATTTAATCTCTTCTCAAAATAATGGATGGACCTGTGGTGAACCCCACAAAGCATTTGTTATTCAGCTGAAACCTAACTACAATACATCATTTTGTTTACATTACTATATAAGTCGAAACTTATTTGTTCGCTGTTTACAGCTATTAAATCACCTGCTTGTTTATTTTCAGCTACTTCAAGGTGAGTTAGCTGCTCTCGCACCAGAAGTCGTTAACGTAGTCGACTATGCAGCTTCTTTGGCAAAGGAATCGAATGATACAGACGAGACTGATAATATAACGAAGCCTGCAGATAAGGTTCACGAACGTTTTCGTGCACTCAAAAACATCTTGGATCTTGAATGCGGAAAACTGGCTGATACTGTACAACAAACAGAAGTTCTTCAGGTGAAGATATTCCCTATGAATGAAAAAATGAATTTTCATATGTCCTCGGAACATTCGTTCTTTGCTATTGCTTATAACTTTGCTACTTAAAATTCTCTTGGAAGCCAATAGTTTTTTTGACAGTATATTTAGCATATAACATTTATATGTTATAGCCCACTTGTGAAATGATTTCAAGTACCAGCCTGCTGGAATTGCCTTACTGTGCTCCACCTCTTAAAGAGCCTGATTGTTTTAATACCTTTGTTGATTCATCATTTGGTATTGATCCTACCTGCCCTTTGTTTCAAATTGTCTTAAATTTAAATCCTAACTAATCTAGCAAGAATTTTGCATTATAGAGGGAATAACTTTAATAATCACTGACCTTAAAAAATAGCAAAAGACAGCAAATATTATAAGATGAAATTTTATTTAATGGACCCTGATCAGGATGAAATCCGAGATCTTTTGATTCGCCTGAATGACTTGGAAGAAGAATGTGATTCCTGTGAAGCGATTACACGAAAGAAAGACATTCTGAGATCTCAGCTGGAAGAGGTGAAAAGCATAAAAACAAAACATGGAGAGTTGCATTCTGCAATAACTGCCGCGCTATCTAAATACAAAGTGATGGTTGCCAACGGAGATGTAATGGATGACTACAATCTTCAGCGCGAGGTAATGTTTTAGTCTGTCTATGGACTAAAATTCAACTTATTTGTGGTGTATATAGGTTTTTTAGGAACCGTTTTCATTAATGTGTTACGGCAGTACAGGCGCCAAAATTAAAATTAGAACAATAAGCAGCCGTAAGTTTTAAAATTTGGTTGTTTGCAATTGTTACAGCTTAATCACCATGGTTATGTTATCTAGGCCCTTGTGACCTCTGATATTGACCCCAAATCATATCTTCATCATTTAGATTGTACAGTATCATCGTAATATTACCATGGATCATCTCAGAAAAAATAATAAGCTAATGAATTCCTACCATAGGCAAAGATATTCTTTAATTATTGAATTTTCATTCCTCATTTTCTTTACCATATACATGTACTGTAGACATTAAAAAGATGTTTTATATAGGAAGTTCGCTACTATCCCCCGTACCCTGTATCTGCAGTAGGTATTGGGATGTATAACTGTATTTTAATTAAAGTAAAATAAATTAACTATCACATAGATTATGAATATGATTGAGTTATTTCCACAATGATCGTCTACTTGAGAGTTTCTCACAACTTGATCATAAAATATTACCAGGTTGAAATGATATCTCGAAAAGACACGCGTTTGGGTGGTCGCATCAATCAACGAGAGGAAGAAATATTACGTATATATAATCAAGTGATAGATTTCCACAATAAAATGGAAGATACCATCTCAAAAGTAAAGGATGTCATCCATAAGGAACAAAAACTAGGTGAAATACCAAACACCGTGGAAGACATTCTTCAACAGCAAAAGGAATTTGAGGTATCTACTGTTATTAGCAATGGAATATATGGTATTTTGTGCTAATGCAAATAGGTATTTGCATATAAAGTCATCCCTATAGACATAATATGGGCATGAATCAACACTAGAAAATACATGTATGTACATGTTGATAAGATTTATATTTGTGTTTTATCAACTTTTAGTTACTGCGTCAAAGATCGTTTGAACCACTTCAAGCATCTGTGCAACATCTCCATTACTCTGGCCATGCTCTCATCATCAGTGCTGCCCCTACTGTTCCTACCAATCACATTGCAGATACCTTGAGTGATCTTGATCAACTTTGGAATGATCTAACTGCTTCTGTGAGTATGCTTAATAATAGGTATTTAACCACATAATTTAACCACATAATTTAACCATTAATAATTAAAATATATAAATTACATTATAGGCATATTTTTTTGCCTATATATAGGAAATTTATTAAATTCACAATGTACTCATTGAATTATTATACTTAACAGATGAATACAAAGTCATTAAAGCTCCAGCAGGCACTGCTGAGTTGTGGCAGATTCCAAGATGTTTATGCCTCTTTATGTTCATGGTTGGAAGATGCGGAACAGTTGGCTGCTAGCCAGAAATGTCCAAGCTGGGAATACAAAGTGTTACTGGCCCAAAGGGAGGAACAAAAAGTCAGTGATGATTTCTGTAGGCGTAGTTAGTTCAATTTAAAATAGGTTGTTTATAATTAATATTCTGTAATTTTAATTTGAAAAAGGTTCTTCAGCGAATGGTTGCAAGTCACCAAGAGGCTGTTTCTTCTTTCCTCAGAGAAGGAGCGCAGTTGCTGACTGAAAACTCAGATGATGCAAATCGTGCAAACATCAGTAAGCAGTTGGAAAATCTGAAAGAACGATGGTCTGCACTGTGTAATAAAGTTAAAACACGGTGAATATTGCAGGAATTTTATCTGGGATATTCCTCCATTTGGTGGACTCCATTGGACTCTTTATTTTCAAGATGACTACACTTATTCAAAATATTTAGGTAAAAACTAGAAAAATATCATCAAATTTATTGTCAATCTAGCGAAAACCGATTGAACTCTATGATCGGCGATGCCAAATGTTTTCATGAACTTACCGAGAATCTCTGCGAGTGGCTCGAAGATACCGAACGTTGCCAAGCAAATAACGATGTGATCGGCACTCAGGTCGAACGAATTAAAGAACAACTTGTTGAACAGCAGGTATGATGCAATTGTAATATTTAAGAATTGCATGATATATGAACTGTGTTCATTTTTTTAAACCTGATACATGGCCAAAATGTTTGTAGCACTAGTACACATAAATTCTGATATAAATAACATATAAGGATTTTATTACAATTCACCAGTTTGGTATATTACAATACTGGCACAGTAATTACTGTAGTCTTGCCTGGACTTTCCTCCAACTTTATCTTGAAGGACATTTTCAGAAATATATTGCTTCCATGAATCAAATATACTTATACTATATTGCGTCTGACATTTTGTCTCTGGACCACATTAGCACTATTTTGTTCAATGTTGTACGGCCTTGGTGAAGCATGTACTGTATATATTTAGCTATTCTTGCATCCTTGCATCCTTGCATCCTTGCATTCCCCTTATTGTCATTTGAAATATGTTATCCATATGCATGTTGTGTCATTGTTGTACAACTATTCGTTGTAACTCAGAAACTGTGCGATGACATCGTCAAGCATAGCAGTCAACTGACAGCAATTGTTGAAACTCCATTGTTGGAAAAAACATCGCAACATTCCTCTGAGCTCTTGAGCGGATTGGAGACAAAAATAGGCTATGTACGAGCACGATATGAAGCCCTTCTCGTGCATGTCGAAGGACGAATTGCNATTCTCCAAGAAAACCTTCAGCTCTGTAGGCTCTTTAACGAAGATCATTTGCGACTGTTCGCTTTTATTTCTGAGACAGAGCTGCGTCTTCTGGATGGGCAGTCGAACTTGAATGATTGCAAACCATCCCCTGTCAAAGAGGTTTTGCGTGAATTGGAGGTTTGTATATAGGTTGCCTTGCTCATCACTGTTACATTAGTATATGAATTGCTTTTTGTTGGCATGGAGTGTGGATTGTTATATGTTGATTCACATCAAATTGTTCTAATTTATGACAAGAATACTTGCTATTGGTAGCATAACACAATATGGTTTATGACAGACAATCCATGATCAAATTATGTCAAAGAATGCAAATGTTGATTCAGCCATGAAAGAAGGAAGAGAACTCATGATGAAATGCTCTGGTGAAGACACTATCCAGGTACCTTTCTGATATTATTATGAATATAATCGATGTATTTACCATGATCTCTACTACATCTATGTGTGTCTCATAATTTTTTGTTTCTTATCAGGTTCAAGAAAAACTGGAGAGTATTAAAAACAAGTACAGCGATTTGCGGGGCCGTTCAACCGAGCGTGTCGGCGCCATGAAGCGATGTCTTGGACTGTCAGAAGAGATGCTGAAATCCCACGAAGCGCTGATACACTGGCTTAAAGAAGTTGAAAGTTCTTTGCTCGACCTAGGTCTTGATGTCAGTGACACATATTCCGCTCGTCAGAGGAAAACCTTCTCCGGTGAAGACAAGAAAAAACTTAACGAGCTTATTCAAGTGAGATTTATTTGTAGTATATAAGAACTAAAGTTTTCATATAGATATTTCATATGACGTGTATGCACCAAAATTCAATTTCACAGACCATTCACCCACATGAATACGCACCTCTTCTGAAATCAATTAAACGCTGTGGAAAGGAGTTGTCGCTTTTTGCATCACGCTGGGGAGATGAACCTCTGCACAGCGTGGTGGCAGATGATGAGTCACGCTTCAATGCACTGAATGCTGCTCTTCAGCGTTATCAAAACTCCAAGGACTTGGCAGATGAGAGGCTGAAACTTGTAAGTTTCTTTTTTCTAAAAATAGCATTGATGGTTTCTCTACATAGGCCTTAGGAATGTGTTACACATGTGAAATCTTAATAACTCAAACATGCTTTTTCTATTGTAATTTTGATGCTTATGCCCCAAGTGATTGAAATGTTTTATCACTATGGCATCCATTCTTCTCTAAAATCGAAGGGGCTGTTAGTAATGGGCATATTCATTTGGTTGGCATGGGTTGCTAACACCTTCACCATTCCGGCATTTTAATTAGAACGATAGGTCCTCAGTGTCAAGCATTAGGCTGGAACGTAGGTTCTCGTTTAAAATAATCAACTTCTGACGTTCCCATGGCTGTAAATTGTTAGTGTTAATTTGAGCAGTGTTTAATCAGTGCCTCATGGAATAGCCAGTAGTAGTATTGTATAATAGTGAACCATTCAGCACTAGTTATTTTACAGTATATTTATCTGGTATTTTAGCTGTAGGTAAAATTGTTTGAGGTAATCAGATGAGAAATGAGATTTATGAGACTATGAACCATCAGAATTAAAACAGAATTGTTCTAAAACATTTCTTTTTACATCTCGATATTTCAATTCTTTTATTGTACCAGTGATCAAGAACATATTGAGACAGTAACTTGAGAGCTATTTTTGTTCAAGAACTTTCTTGTAGTTGCTGTCGAGTTTTTAGTGCCTTTGCACTTTGTTATGTTTATTCACTTGCTAATTTCACTGTATGTTGCTAGATTACCTTTTTCCGTATTACCAATTACAAAAAGTCAACAGGAGCAAATCAGCATGTTGTCCTACAACAAAAAAGTTAAATTGAAGCCGTTTGAAAGCATTCAAATGGCGGACTTTGAAATCAGACCTAATATCCCAGCTGTTAAGAGAGGAAAAATTATTCATAGGAAAGGTGATAACTTGGATAATAAACTAAATAAGCTTGAGACGGTTGCACAAACCAGAAACAATACAGGATCAAATGACCTTAGAAATACGAGGTCATCGTTGAGCATAGATTTGGATTTTGATAAGGACGGTTCCATTTCGGAAAGTACTCTGGATTTGGTGGAGGAATTGCCGAGAATGAAAGCTGTGAAGGATACCCAGGTATTTCTTGTTTATGCCAATTTTTGAGTTTTTAATCAAATCACAATCTTTTTAATTTTATTCCGTCATAATTTTAGGGTGCTGAGAGTGTGTCAGTTGACAGTCCCGCCACTGCCAATGGAGATTGCGTTATAGTAGTCCCGCAAAACACAGTTCCCATGTCAAAGTATAGGTATGAATATCATATTCTTTTATCTGAAGGCAGGCGATGTTATGGGTAAAAGCAAAATCTGATTTGGTTTTTTTCAAGGAAAAAAATCAGGGAAATAAAACGACCTGATGATTTAGAGGAAGGTTTTTTAACAGACGCTCAGTTATGGAACAAACGAAAATTGCTTGAGGATAAAGGAAAAGTACGATCGTCAAAATTCCATGCTGAAAAAGATCAGCCACATGCAGCACATGGACATAAGCCATTCTGGATGAGTTCGCAGAAGGACTCGAAGGAGACGCCATCATTGAGTTTGCAGGTATATTTTAATGCCTGTTCATTCAAATACTATTGTTTGATTTTGTATTCATTCGTTATATTTTCATTGCTGAATATTTTCTAATGCAGGAAGAAATTTTCAAGCCCACTTACATAACAGATGCAAGTATGAAAGATGAAAGTTTTTTTTCTGCTCTGGCGAAGAGTGGGACACGAAAAAAATCTCTTGCCTTTATTGGAAACGTTGTATCAAAGTTAACGGGAAAGCAAAGTATGTATAACCAGGATGACAGCACTGATATTGATGAAGGTATTTTTTCACTTTTGCATTTGAAATTTAAATTGTTATCAGTAGGAAATGACATTTTAGTAAATTCAATTTTTCTGTTGTTTTCATAGATCTAGTAGTAGTGGAGGAAAAAGAAGGTGCAAATGGAAATGCTAACACTGATAGGTCAACTAGTGCAACTCCAGTGAAGGGAACCAATAAGGATGATAGATCAACCAGTGTTGATCCTTTAAGTGAGACATATATAAATGATAGGACAGCTAGTGCAACGCCAACTACCAGCAGGGAAGTATTGAGTGTCACTCCATCCTCAATGAAATCGGTATCGGATCAATCTGTAACAAATAGCACTAGCAGTGCATCAACTGTAAAAGAAAATACATATATGGATGGTGATGCTACATCTGATATTTCAACCATGGTCACTCCAGCTCCTCCGCCTCTACCTGTTGAATCACCCAAATTAAAAAAGCGTACGTACCCTTCTAAGAGAAAAAACGTATCTTCGAAGGCTCGACCTGCTCCTGCAAATTCATCTGCCAATCTTCATCCTGGAAATGATACTAGTAACCTTATATCATTCAGTGAACTACTTGTTGCAAAAGCAGCAAACGACAATCGAGATCCTCTTAATATCGACACTACTCTCTTTCCTTTGACACAAGAGTTCGAATTCATACCACCGGCCCCGGTTTTGCCTCCTATTCCAGAATTTGATAACGAAGATGAAGAAACAACTGATAGTTACCCAGTACCACCACCATTATTGCCACCACCACAACCATTACTTCCTCCGCCACCAGAGCCAACTAATTGGGAAAGTACCGACTATGAGGGTCGTAGAGAAAAAAATGAAAAACTTATGAGGTCAGCAGCAAACAATAAGAGGAAAGGATCAAATGTTAAAGGTCGGCATAATCGACCTGTTAAACATGACTCTTGGTCCAGCGAGTCAGAATATACTGATGACAGCGACCTCGATAGCGAGCAGTACACAGATATGAGAGAGTCACCCAAGGCTACGAGAGGTTCAAGAGTGTCTTTCAGGCGCTCTGCCTTAAGTGACGGTGGTTTTGATGATCGGCGTCGCAGCAAACATAGCGGCTATAGACACAGTACTCGTAGAAGGCATAGCAAGAGAAGTCATGTTCACAGTGAAGGGGAATATGCATACCTAGAAAGAAAAGTCAGTATAAGTCGAAACAACTCAAAACATAAAACCGTATCACGTTTGAATTCCTCCAGGAGACGAGAACATGAAAAAAGTGGAAAATTGAGAAACGAAATTGGAATAGATCATCTTGATCGGTCAAAAAGAGAAACTTTTGAGATAGAGGGCCAAAATCCATTCAGTGCATTTGCAAAACTAGCCACCTTTGTTGAATCTGAAGTCAAACGAGTTTTGGGTAAATCAAGTAATCCTGTGCAAGATCCAGTCAAATATGAAAATAGACCCCAGGCTCAGACAGCATCTTCTTCTTCTGCTGTGGAAGTCATAGCTGAGAAACTACTTACCATTGAACTAAATCAGAACGAAATAAGAGAAAAAATGGATAAGCTTGGTAGTAGTGGAACAGATTCTCATTCTCAAATTGTGATGAAAGGAAAAAGTGACGAGAACTACTATCTGAAAGATAAAGGTGATGCTGAAGAGGCATCCTTGATCGGTATTGAACAGGATCATGACAGAGCACCAGAGAAGAACTATGTAACACGATATGACTATTACATACAGCCAAATAATTACAATGAAAGCGACAAACTCCGACCAAGAAGCTCTGCTTCTGCTCATTATCAAGCATTGGCATACCAAACAAGAAATGGCCAAGCATTCCAGTATGACCAGTCGTATGGTGGTCGCAGCGAAACTTCACACGGACGACGACTTGTTCGTAGTCAAAGTAGATCGATTTCTTTCAGGAGTGAAATTTCTTACGATTGGAGAAGAGAGGATTCTAGGAATGATCATCGTCAGAACTCTCGAAGAGCTCATCAAAAGCATGGACAGAATGCAGCATCGTTCAGTTCTCACGTGTCCACTGATCCAGCTATTATATCTCACAGAGAGAGCAATGGAGAAAGGAATGCAAGACTTTTGTTGCCTGTGCGTAACTCTTGGGCACAAGAGGTCGGTTACGAAACTCATTCTGGAAGATTCTCTGGTTTTTCAGGCGAGGTTAGCAAAGATGTTGTTGTATTGGCAAGTTCGATTCCTGTTGATGTACTGAATAATGGCATGTTGGACCATCACAGTTTCAATGAAGATTTTGCGCAGTTACCTCCACCAATGTTCGAGGATTTTAACAGAAATGGCAATGTTCCCTCAAATGCAGTTCAGGTTTTACCACATCCCAGAGTGTCTGCCCTACTTGATATCCCTAAGCAAGATCGAGAAGTACCAGAGAATCGGCAGGAAACCAAACGTCCCATTTCCAGAAACAGCACTACTGTAAAAAGTTACAACTATCCCTACCCTGCGGTAAAGAATCAAAGCACTGCTCAGGCCAGTGTTGTTCCAGATGATCCGACTTCTTTTCTCTTCAACAAACCAACACGCACTTCTAGCAAATCAGTCGTACGTTTGACTACCCTTCCCCCAGAAAAAGGGGAGACGGATGAATCTTTGAAAAAGAGAGTAGAAAATTTTCTCAATGGTAACTCTGAAGAAGCTTTGTCGATTTTCCGAGGCAATGCCGGGCGTTACTGGATGGTTGAGTGGGCGAGAAGGGAAAGTCAAAAGAAAAGTAATAGAGATAAGGTCAAGAAGAAAAATAGCTTTATTGCAAGAAATTCTAGTGTTAAAAGTAATGATTCAACGGGCAGCCATGGTTCACTGTTCGGTCGGTTGTTTTCACGTTTTAAAAGTGCTCCGAAGAGTGAGGAGAGGATGCAAGAAAATGTGGTAGTTGCTTGCATTTATAAAGTTGAAGTTCTGGACGATGATGCTAGTGATAGTCATAGTTATGCCGACAGGAGATTTTCAAATTACTCCAACTCAACCATGTCATCATTTCGTTCATCACGTCCGAAAAACACAATACTTGGAAATTCTGAAACCAGGATTAGATCATCCAAGTCTTCGATGAGTCATAATGAGTTGAATCAGCCACGTGTCAGGCGGGATAGCAGTAGTAGCGAGACCTCAGAAATTTCGTATACTTCTGACATGCTTAGTGGTACAGGTCCAGGATATCAGTACAACCGGGCCTCATCTGCACATTTACAGCAAAAGTTTCAACGTATTTCGTCTGAGGCTGGAGCTGATTCTGGAGTGTCGGTCGACAAGCCTCCTCCAAAGATGTCCAGATCATATGGAAGACCATATTGAGACGAAGAAATACAGAAATCATTTTTTTTCGATAAAAATTTCCATTTTGTCTTTCTCTCTGCTTTTGTAGATAATAGTATTCATCTAAGCATTTGATTTATATATATAAGTATGCTGCATGTTTGTATATTGGCAAATTTTTGGTGTAAATATTACTGGTTTTTTGTTGTCTTACTGAAAAATTTAGTTATTATTTGAATATTAAGCAATCCACCAGGTATATGTTTATATATGTATATGTTTTCTGTTACAGCCTCACGAACCTTAGCATTCCCCCAGTTCCTAAGACCCATTTCCACCACTGATTTTTTTCAATCAGTCACTTGTCTGTCTTATACGACATTCGAAAACTTTTTCCAAATTCTGGAAAAATACGGTTTTCTATGACCACTACTCACTCCGTTCTGTGTTATGTCTTTGTTATATAGAGTTTTTTAACATCTCACAATGTTCACTATATTTCATAATTATCAGCAGTATACTGTAATTCAAATACAGTTGAATCTATCAGTGATTTAGACACTAGATGGATATGTTCATCGTGTGATTATTCTTTCTTGCTTTCATGGCTGCCATAGTTTGAGATATTTTCAACCAAGTGAATTAGTGATAATTATTGTGCTTAAGAGTTGTTAGCAATAGCAACCATTTTCCTCGAAGGACATTTCGACATTCATTTCTAGAGTAATCTAGTCAAGTATGACCATCGTTAGTGTATCTAAAAACAACAACCCTTTGCGACCACTGGGAAATTTTCTCATTTCCATTAGTACGGTCACGGCATGATTGCGAATGGCACGGAGCAGTTCAAATTACCTAATATTTCTGTTCTACTAGAATTTGTTTTATGTATTGTGCCAAAAGCTCATTTTTACATTTTAATTTACTTCTACATTTTCAGTTTTATGAACATGAAGCAGCCTGCACAAAAGAACTGGAGAAGCTCAATAATGATGTACTTGAATTCATCAAAGTTACATCGCTTGACCCAGATTACATCAAGACGAAAATGGCGAACAAAAATGTATTATTATGATAGATATCCATCGAATCCTATACTTGGTGTTATTTTATTTCTATTTTCTATCAGTGTTTGATTTGAAATTTATATCACAGGACATAACTGAAAAAATTGCTGGAGGACGCAGTCGTGCTCAGAGCGTGTTTGATGAAGGCAACTCTTTGGCACCACTCTTTGATGAGGGAGAAAATTCAAATATTCAGGTTTGTTAAAATATTAATTAATCAATAAAATATTATCTCTGATTGTTCCATTTTTTTATACCGTGAAAACTTTTCAATCATTAGCTAATATTAGTACTTACTGGATGTAATTACTCCATGCAGGAAAAGATTTGCACTTTGGAATCAAGTGCAGAAGATATTGCACAAGTCTATAATTCTTCTCTAGTTGACCGCACTCTCGGATCTGCAGTAGCTTATCTTGAAGCAAAGGATGATCTCTTGCCTTGGATGGAAGATACACAATCAAAGATATTCTCTTTTGATCCACCAGCAATTCTTAGTGATGATTTAATCACTCAGCAAGCGGAAGTTGATGTAAGCTCTTTATGGGATTCATGTCTTAATATTTCAGACATAAGTTTACAATATCCCTGGCTCATTTATCTGGGTAAAATTTAGGAATACCTGCAAAGGATTACTGCTTCATATCAGGTAAACTAGGGGTGTCCAGTGCCTCACTGGTAATCTGTTCATTAAGGTGTTTAAGAAGAGCTGTAACATATTTGTTCCATATATTCAATTAATATATTTACTTGAATTTAATTTCCACATACCGATTACTATTTGCCTGAACATGTATCAGCTTATCAATAATTCCGTGATTAACACAGCTCTTAATAGCTCGTTTAATCAACAAGGTTCATAAATAAGTATATACAGTATAGTACACTCCTACCATGTTTTATGAGGATTGACTTGATCAGTATTTTCCTCCCTTATCTTACTAAGTTCATAAGCATCAAATAATACAGATACTGTTGCTTTCGGTCACTGACCATAACCCAGAGAAGTGTTTCAATACTGTATACGACCAAGAATGAACCATGTAAACTATTTTTCAATTAATAAATAACCAAAATAATGACAAAAATTTGTTTGCACGTAAAACACCTGTTCTGTAAGCAAGGGTAAGGAGGCGATAATATGTGTATTTATTTATCAAACTACCCTGTAATAATATTTTTACTCTTCACCTTCAGTAACAATTCTCTCTGATTAACAAATTTCTGATAGCTAAGCGAGTTTCTGGAACGGAACTATAATACGATAATACATAATTGGTGTAATAATCTGAAAATATATTTACAAATGGTATAGTGGTACTTATTCATAAATATCTAATGCTATTCATTTATACTCAGAATCTTCGAGATGATGTCGTTGAGCACAGACCGTACATTGACAAACTGAATAAGCTTGGGAATCAACTTGCACAACTCATAGGTAACATATTTCTATATTATCCTATGCTACCAAGTAAATTGAAATAAGACACTTTCATCAAATTTTATTTTCAGTTCCAGATAATCCCAACCTGGCATCTGATATTGTTCAATCGACAGACGACATTAATAAATCGTATGGCAGCTTGCGAGAGGGTGTAAGAAAACGTTCTGCTGCTTTGAAATCGGCCCTCGATGAATCGAATCAAGTAAATTTAATATATAGCTGTTATCAATTTGCCTACCAGTATCAGTCAGCAATGCATCTGTGCATACTTTAAACTCTTATATATTTCAACAGTTCTTTGAACGTGCGAACGTAGTAATGGAAAGGTTGGCTTGTTTGAAAAACAAGCTTTCCGCAAAGGAACCAACTGCTATTGAAGGTGATAGAATTAAAGAGCACATTGGCTATGTGAAGGTATTGAATGATCATTATGCTTGTTTGAAGTAGTAATATGGTATTTTTTTACCTTACCAAAAACCTAATACCATCAGGACATGGAAGTACAGATGGAGAAGATTTTGCCCACTTACAATGGCTTGAGAATGTTGGCTCAGCAACTTCTCCAACGATCTGATGAACAATCACTTCAATCCACAAAATCAGGTAAAAAATTAATAAGGAATTATACTTTCCCCCTCAATTTCCCAATCAATCCTCCATACTGTAAGAAGCCTCAAGTTTATATCCATCTATTTCACAGTGATCGAGAAGCAAGTAGAGGAAATGTCATCCTCTTGGGATGAGCTGACCAACTTGATAGCAGATAAAACAAAGTCATTGCTTGCCTTGCTGGATTCTTGCCTGCGATTTTACAAGGATGCGGACTCTTTGCGAACGCTTTCGCGTGAACTTGATACAATAATTGACGATGAAGTCGGAGAGCCTGCAGTTGACCTGGTATTGATAAAACAACAGATCGAAGTCCTGGAGGTTGGTTTACTAGTTTGCTTTCTAATATTTGTATTTTTTGGTTCATCAACTAAAAATATGATATTTTTAGACATTGTGTGAAGAAATGGACAAGCTTGAAAAGGATCTCCAGTCTCTTCGCAAAGAAACAGATGATCTTTGCGCATCTACTGGGCTGCAGCATCCTAATGAGGCTCCAGAGACTATGGAAGTTAGAAGTTTATTGGCAGAGGTGAATAGCGCACTTAGGAATATTATTTAAATCGTTATTATTAATATGTTGAAATATGTAATGGAATGCATTATTTTATCAGCTAAATGATACATGGAATCATCTTCAAGAGAATGTTACGAAGACGAAGAGCAGGCTTGCTGAAGCGATGAATTCTGCAATAGAATATCAGGAATCAGTTCAGAAGATGTTAGATCTTGTCAAGGAAGCTTGTGAAAGCATTGATAATCTTCCTGCAGTGGCGACAGATCTTGAAGCAATCAAGTTACAAATTGATGAATTAAATGTGATTAATATATATTTTGAGTGATGTTCATCCATATTTAAATATATTATTGCATAATTGAAAGAAACACACATCTAGCATATTAATATTCTGATGTTTCTTCCAGGACTGGAGGACTAAGACTCATTCCTTTCAAATGGAAATAGAGAGATTATGCAATCAAGGCGAACAACTACTAGCAAGAGCCAAAGGCCAAGAAGAAAAAGGCAACTTGCATAAATTGATCGATAAAATGAGAGAGTCTTGGAACCAGTTAAATAGCAGAATACTGCAGAGAAAGGTGACTGTTTTATTGCTTTTCTGTCTTTACGATTCATTAACATATAGTAAGTTTTATTGCTCTTATTACAGCACGATTTGGAGACTGCATTACTCGCCCTCGGCCAACTTCATCATGCCATTAATGAATTGTCAGCATGGATCGAAAACACTGATGAACAGCTTGAATCACAGAAAGTTCCTTCTGCTGAAAATCCAAAACAAATTGAGATTGAACTTGCTAAGCATAAAGTAAATTATACTGCTGTTTATACACGGGTGTGCCTCAATTTTCATAAAAAACTTTTTAATAACGTTTACCCTGTTCTTTGTAGATTTTATGGAATGACATAATTGCACACAAGGCAACCATCCAATCTCTGACAGCAGCGGCCCAAGATCTGAATTCTTCTGCAAGTGAAGGTGGAGTTGAATCAAAAATGAATGAGTTGAATTCGGCTTGGGAAGAAATCAATGCCAAAGCACAAGCAAGGCAATGGGAACTTGAAGAATGTCTTGAAATGGTACAGCAAAATACCTACTATCAACAATAAATATTCATATCTACTGAAATCATTTTGTATACATGAGCATATCCCTACCACATCCTCCTCTCGTTTATACACAGGCTCATGATCATCAGCAAGAAATAGACTTATTGTCTCGATGGTTGCTCAACAAAGAAAGTGAACTTGGTCAAAATATTCCCTATGGTGGTTTGCCTGAAACAGCTTCGCAACAGCTTGCTGAGCATATGGTAGGTTGATATATTGATATACAATGACATCCAAGCTGATGCTCATAGTATAGTTTATTAGCGTTGATAATCTATTAGAAAAGACTTTAGACTGCTCCTTGTTAAAGTAATGATTTTTCCAGGAAAAAATGGAAGATCTCGCCAAGAAAAAGGAAATAGCGGAAAAATTGTTAGCCAGCGGAAAAGGAAAACATCATGAAGCAGATGTGATGCACAAGTTGCATGCTGTGGAGTCGAAAATGGCTCAAAGAAAGGTATTTTGACTTTGTGATGCCCTTTTTTGCAATAGGTATTTCAGATATACAGTTACAGTTATTCCAATTAAACTTTCAATAAAATACCAATATCATGTCGCCAAAAATACTAAACTGATTGAAAATTTGTTCTTCTTTTTTACAATACAAGTCGAAACTAGAGGAGATTTTAGCTCAAGCTGAATCCTTTCACAAAGACTTACAGCAGTTTATGGAATGGTTAACGCAAACGGAGAAGACTCTGGATGTCAATCAGCCTCCCAGTGTCATTCTTGACACAATAAAAAGTCAGTTGGAAGCACACCAGGTATGTTATAAGAATCAATTTTCTTGCCGACATATTGTTGTCAAATCTTATGTAATTCTTCCATAACTCATAGGCTTTTGAAGAAGACATACATCTACACCGAGATATCCTGCTTCAAGTGGATAAATCCGGTTCGCACTTGAAGTATTTTTCACAGAAACAAGATGGCATACTAATCAAGAACCTTTTGCTTTCCGTCCATTCAAGGTAATTAGTAATTTATCCAGCAAAGCTCTATATATTGTCATATCGAGTCTTAACTATGGTTCAATGGTTTCAATTTAGATGGGATAAAATAACTTCACGTACATCAGACAGGACACACATGCTGAATGATTTGCACAAAAAAGTTTCCCAGGTAAATATTTCAATGTCATTTGTTAGACACAAACCATTCAAAACTAGTTGTGTGACTTTTTTTATCTTGTATGCAGGATTGTTGTTAGATATTAACCAATTAATTACTTCAATTTAGTATCCATCGCTAATGGTCTATCACTAGATATAGCTGTGGTTTATATTTTTCCGTATAATAGGTTCTTATTGCTTTTTAACATGGTTAGTTTGCTAGATGTTCAGTACTTAGTAGGTACATATTGTTAGATGACGTAGCCGTCTGTGCCAGACCTATTTCGCTTCGGTCGAACGGGTCTGAAGCGGTTATTCCCCGCAGGCAATTGACTCTGTTTGAATAGTGATGTCATTCATACCATTTCCTCTTCAGTTCTTATTCTCTTTATTGCTCCTCGGTTTCTGAAACTGTGTACACAATAGTAACACTCGCATGTATTCGTATTTATCATAGAGTTTGCGTGGTTGCCCCGGTGGCCTAATGGATAAGGCATTGGCCTCCTAAGCCAGGGATTGTGGGTTCGAGTCCCATCCGGGGTGTTAACAATTTCTTTTCCTTCCTCTTTTTTATAGTGACATTTAAATTTATACCAATATATTATATTCGCTAAGTTCAAATATACGGGAATAAAGTAATATTTTTGCGCAATTTAATTTCTGATTTCTTTTTATTTCATTAGTACGTCGATTCGTTGACCGATTTGACCGGATGGTTGGACTCTGCGCTAACAGATCTTAACGCCGATTTCGTTCCTGCAACAGACCCCGACAAAATAAAAGTTTCGATAGAAAATCACAAAGAATTTCAACGTTCGATCGCCGCAAAACGACCGCTGTACGACGCTACAACACGCAGTGCAAAATTCCTGCGGGACAAAGCGCATTCCTACGCTGATAAAAGTCATGTTGACGACAAACAGCGAGAACTCAAAGCGAAATGGGATCAACTGAGCGCTAAATCGTCTGAAAGGTAACGTTTCTATGAATTTCAACAGTAATTATTATTTTTCGCGTAAAAATCTTCGAAAAAGACGCTATGTTCGATTTACGTGTATATTTGGTATTTAGCAGCATAATTTTGCACTTTATAAGATTAGTTGCCACCATAAAATTGATTCGTCGTACTTATAGGTGACGTGGATTGTGGTCATACAGAATATTGAAATATCAATATCAAATCTTATTTTCTGGCTGTATTCGTCGCTTTTTCTAACGTTGTTTAGCGTTAAATATGATTACTAACAGAGTTATGTTCTTTACAGGCAAAATGAGTTGGAAGAAGCATTTATGTTAACTGGTCGCTTGATGGACGCCATCGAATCCATGTTAGATTGGCTCTACGTAACAGAACCTTCTGTCGCCGCCGATGCGCCTGTACACGGGGACTTACACACAGTTACCAATCTCATCGATCTACATAGCGTTAGTATACTGTAGTCAAAAATAGCTACAAAGCTGCTACTTAGTATTAAATGACAAATTAATTGGTATATGTTTTTCATTGCTTAGGTTTTGCTTAACGAAATAACAATACGGGAAGGAGTAATCAAATCTTTGAAGACGTCTTCGTCAGAAACGTGCGACGATCCTGATTCATCGTGGGTGAAAAATCAAATGCAGGTTCGTGTGCATCGTACTCCAACTCGCAAAACAATAAAAGCATTTCAAAGTTTTGCGCGCAATTCCAATAATAAATATATTAATAATGAATTGAATAATAAATCTTAAGAAAAGACTTTTGATACGATTTTATTTTCAAAATAGGAATTACTCCTTCGATGGGAAGCTCTTTGTAAATTTGCCAAAGTAAAGGAGGCACGCCTTGGATCAGCTAGGGCTCAGGTACTGACTCCACAAAACATTCTCCACTACGTTCACTGTTATATAGTGTTTTTCAATCTAACTTTTATGTCTAGTCGGTAATTCCTTACTACATGAATTAATTAATATGTTCTATATAAGGCGGAAGAATTTCACGTCTCAACACAACTTATTTTGGACTGGCTCACTAACGCTGAGAAAAATCTCAAGCTCAATCAGCGACTGCCAGACGACGAATTTCAACTTCAGGTATAGCGTGGTATAGTCAATATTATACACAAATTCCCTTTGAAGTACTTGATGGAAGCAATTACTTCGTTTAAAGTAGTGAATTGAATATTCACTTTGCATCAGCCATACGGATGGTTTTACTGCTATACTCCATGTATAACATATTTCTGCTCGTGATTGACCTTTCAGGAGATGAAAGCGACCAACAATGAATTCATGACAGACGTCGAAAACAAAAAAAATGAAATGGAACGTACTATGGCGCTCGGAAATTCGATCTTGGAGCAAGCTCACCCAGAAGCTATAACACCTTTGAAACACTGGATCACGACTCTTCAATCAAGATGGGATGAGGTATGATGTGATATTTTCACTTAATTTCAATCGACTACGAATTCAATGACGCGCACTTTTCAGGTGGTGACGTGGGCGAAACAGCACGAAAGCCGTCTCGACAACGCACTTTCCGAGATGGAAAAGAATGCTGAAATAACAAACAAATTGTTGGATTGGTTGAAAGAAGCAGAAAATACTCTGGATGCGAGGAATGTCGAACCATTACCACCAAGTGTTGTAGCGATAGACAAGTACGTCATTCAGTAGTACCTCTAGTATATTAATAGATAGTTAGACTAACGAAATACGTTTGTAATTGATCTATGTTTTCTCATTATCAACAGTCTATATATGCCAAATATGTATAAGGTTTTCATTATACTACATGTTCGTACTTTCACGTAACTAGGTTGATAGTCGACCACCAAGCTTTCCAAGACGTTATGTTAGCATTCCAACCAGAGTACGACAGCGTCACGCGTACAACCAAGCGAAGACCGACAAGGTCAGACGTGCTCGGAAAGAAAAGAAAAAGCACAGGTAAAGCACCGTACTAGACTAAAGTAGTAGTAGATATACAACCTTAATAGTAATGCAGTTTTTAAACTGGAAATGTAATACTATATAGACTTACTGAATGAAGACGATGTACCCGGCTCCAAACTCCAAAGCAAGTGGCAAAGAGTTTGGCTCAAAGTACTTGACCGACAACAGAAACTACAAAATGCTCGAGATGTATCGCAACAGGTAACGTCGTCTACTATTACTGACACGTGACAGATTGGTTTATGATCTCTTGTCGATATGTAGATTGCCAACATGGAGTCGTTTTCGTTCGAGAAATGGCGTTCACGGTACATGAAATGGATGCATAACAAGAAATCGAGGGTCATGGACTTTTTCCGCCATATAGACTCGGACGGTGACGGCAAGATCACGAGACAAGAATTTATCGACGGAATTATCAAATCCAGTAAGCATTGACTAACGAAATACATGCTGTAGTTGAGTTTATCGTTAATAGCGCCGATTTTGTTTCACCTGCGAAGAAGAGCGTACCTAAGATAATAATAATAATAATAATAATGTGTAGATAGAAATCCAAAATTCGGGAACACATGGCTAAACGCAATCTCCTTCGATTTTACTATCTAAATCCAGTTACTACTCGCTTGAGTATATAAAAAAGATGAAGATATTTTATTTCTTATGATCGAATGGCATTAACTTGGGCTTTGCAAGGTCTCCGAGCCCAAAGTTATTTTGATCCAGCACTGATCGTAACATCTTCTGTTTCTATAGAATTTTCAACCACCACAATCGAAATGGAAAGAGTAGCTGACATATTTGACCAGGATAAGGACGGTTACATCGATTATTACGAGTTTGTCGCCGCACTCCACCCAAACAAAGAATCTTATAAACCTGCCACCGACGCTGATAAAATTGAAGACGAAGTAAAATACATTTCTGTCAGCATTGATTCAATATGGATATAAGGCTAGATTTTAATTTTCATTACACTAAACAGGTCGTTCGTCAAGTTGCAAGATGCACGTGCTGCAAGCGCTTTCAAGTTCAACAAATATCAGAAAATAAATACCGGGTATGTATTACTGTACATTGCTTACCTGTATAGTAATGTAGGCGAACTTATAATAGTTACATAAGGCCAGCAGTTTACCGAAGTCCATGGGCTGCGTATATAGAGACTCCATGATATTTAGGGCAATGTTAGGATATTTGATTATTAGCAAAGCACAGTGAATTATTTTTTGAAACAGATTACAAGCCATCACATACTTTGGGCCGAATAGCTTAGATAAAATTGAAGGAATAATGAGTTCGTCCATGTACAACATCTTTTCTCTGCAGCTGAACCGCAGATTTAGTGTATTTAAAAGTAATTTTTATTTCTAGGATAGTATGTGAACAGATTGTCACAGATATTATTTATGTTTATGATTGACTCAAATTATTTTTTTTTGTTCTATCTTGCAACAGTTTTTCATGGGATCTCAGGTATAGATTGCAATATAGAAATTATATATCCATGTGACTTTATCGTGATTGGTTATCATAATTACCTAATGCTGTGTCGCAAGCCTGATCTATGTATTGCGATGCATGTTGTTTGTATTTGCTATTTGCAGTGCGTCTGTAACATAAGCCCATTGATATCTGTCATAAAATCATTTTAGCAAACTCATTTAGGATCATGAAACGTTTTGAATGTTGTGTGACATTATGCTGCAGTACTCAAAATGTCTTCGTAATAAATATATCATCATCAAACTCATTGTCATTAGCTCCATTCCCTCATTTGGTTTTCCAGTTTTCCAAACGTATAAAATGTTTTAACTCAATCTATTTAAGTCGAAATCGTATCATCGACTATTGTTTCGGAAATTCAAGATGATTTTGGGGAAGTGCTTTGAATAATTCTTTTAATCTCCTTAAATCTGACTAATCAATGAGTTGATAAATTTTGAATTATCGAAAAATCCACTTATCATATCCTGGTGGTCATTGATTTAAAACCTCATTGCCTGATTTTGCATGATTTGTAAACATAGAATAAAAGATGCATTTCAATATGCAATAGACGCATTTGTTATTAAGTAATCTGTATCATGGTAATATGACCAGACTCTCAGGTTTGTTGGAATCATTATAGCGTGGATTGCGGAATGCAATGCATATGATTGTTGAAATCACGAATGCAATATTGCTTGACAATATCGCATTTTTTCTGAAATGAATGCAATTATATATCTGATCGTTACGATATTTATTTACTCTATGTTCATGATAATCTGTAAGACTAAAGGCACGTCTTGTATTTTTAGTTTGGAGATAACCAACAGCTTCGCCTGGTTCGTATCCTTCGTAGCACTGTCATGGTGCGGGTCGGCGGTGGGTGGATGGCCCTGGACGAGTTTTTAGTGAAAAACGACCCTTGCCGAGGTAATAATTAAAATAAAATGTGAAACAGGTCTAAGTTTTAGCTCTTTGTTTTAAAGATCACTTATTAAATCGATAAATTGCTGCAATCGGTTCAAATCTTGATAAAGATTTTCTTTAACCTCCAAAGTCTAAACTATTTCATTTTCATATCTTTTTTGTTTCATTTACGTAATTAGTTCTTCATCTCTCCCCCTTGTGTTTTTCTTCTATCATCTTTCACTCAGTCATCTTTTCTTTCTTCCATTATCTTACTCCATCTACATCTCACGTTCCATTACATCAGTATATGGTGGCAAGGGTAATTCACTCGATAGTAGTCAAGCTACGCTAAGGCGCCGTATGCTCTCGACGCCGATGCCTTACGTGTATACGACAAGGACTTCATCTACCAAACGGCCGTTAACAAAGGGCGATAATGACGTCGTAAGACCCACGCGTTCTGCTGAAAACTTTATAGACAATTCAGTTATTCCAGACTACGCTCTCAACCAGCAGTTTTTTTCCTCTGCAAATGAAGTGTGGGCTGATTCCGTCGAAGGTTCTTTGTTTCATGCTGAGCAAAACAGTTCAGATATTACTTCCAGTGCAAGAGTTCAGGAATGGCTGAGAACTTGCCAAATCGAAATCAATTCCCAAAGAGCCGAACAGCAACAGCTCTTAAATACGAACACTTCTATCTCTGGTTTGTCTTTCATCTTCATATCTATATTTCATATTCTCCTTTGCTATCTTTGTTCATTGTGTTTTAGAATATATCCGAATGTGTTGTTGATATACCGTAGTTAATAACCCGTTTTTTAAATACAGCCAAAGGACGTACTAACGCTGAACTCAGAGAAAAATTCATCCTACCTCATGGCTCGAGCCAAACCATGGCTGCGTTCAGAACCAAAAGAAGCCAAACTTCAAAGTAAGTACAGTAAATTTTATAGAGAAAGCAGCAGAGCGATCCGGTTAAGGCTTTTACGCAAAAGCACAATATATATTCGGATGCTAATTGTGTCCGCTATAGACTGTCTCGAATTTTGGTATTTACTGGTCTGAATTGGTTGAAAAGTTTTCACATGAATGTGAAACATATGAATAATATTTATTTTATCAGATCTTCACTGCAAGGATCGCGCGGATCTTCTCGAGGTTCGTCACCGTCACGATCCGGGACACCGCATTCAGAACGACTCTCACACACTACCCCAAAACCAACTTCGCATAACAGTGGGTTCATATTCAATACGTGTATTTAGTTTGGCAGAGTATTTAATACGCCAATACTTGTATCGTAACAGGTAACTCGAGGTCAGGAATGAGCCCTGCCTCTAGCTCTTCTTCTGAACGTTCCGCGGCTTCTCGAGTGTCGGCTGGCGATGTGAAATCACCCACTGGACGTTTTGGTTCTTCATCGACGACTTCCACTCCGAAAACCGACACTCCCCGCAGACAGTCCAAGATTCCGACGAAAGGTACTGGTGGCACGCGGAGAAAGATCTAAAAGGTATCAAATATTTCTATTTTCGAAGCATTATCGGTGTTTTGTATCGTAAATCATTGTTTTGCACTGGTGTACCATGATTTATTACATCCCAATGGTTGAATTTCTTTAGGGCTCTCACCTCAAGTTGTATCGTTAAGTTTTAAAATTTCGAACTTTTTACCTGTAATTTTTCATGGCCATAAAGCACAGACAAAATCAATGTAATATTTCCACATTTACATGCATTCTATACTATCCGTTAGGACTACGCCTATTAATCAATACAATGAATCAAGTTCTGACTTAAATAAATATATCAATCGACGAATTCGGATTACAATTGACACTGTGTCAATAATTTGTTCGTTACTGTGCTATTCGTTTCTATATATACTGTATAGTTATTTGTTCTTATCCAGCAAATTTTAATGAGCCGTTGTTCATTTTTTTGATCTGATATGGTGCATTTCGTAACGATATACAAAACACCTGTAGGGTTTGTTTTATACAACATATAGAACTTTGCATATCCCTTATACTCAAAAAGCTAGGTATTTTTATCTGCCGACACAATTCTGTAATTCATCATCTTATCTTTTTATTATGAATGTCAACTTGTTGTAATTAACCTACGCTGTCTGGTACAAAATCCTTGAAGTAGTTTGAATTATTGTATATATTTCCAAAATCACTACATACACGCAGAGAAATCGATAGATCTTCCATTTTATCTAATGAACAAGATTCATCATCAAACTATTTCTGTATTATCGATTCAGCATCATAAGCTGGACATTATATCCGCCATTTGTGCTACACTTTTTCGTGGGAAAGACCAAGTTTCTTGAAGTATTTTATTGTATTAGCTAGAGCTTGCTGTCGTTATTGTTACAGCCTTTCGTTTGGTTATATATTCGTTTTATCGCTATTTTATTTTCTAACGCGACTTCGCCTCACGCAAACTGCTTAGAACGTTACTGTATAATAAGCACCTGGAATATAAATAAATTGCTTACATTATCGCATCCACACGTTTTATACGTTACCTTTAGTTTATTTTCTTTGATTTTATCGTGCAAGAGTGCAAGAGTATGATATCAGCAATAATTCGAGATTTGGCGGTCCGCGGGTGAAATTGCGGTATACTATACCGCTATAATTGTAACGTAATTCTAGTCGTTTTTTTTCATTTTTTTGTAGTAGCTCTAGCATCAGTGGTGTGATCGTAGTTCTCGAATTACATGATTATTACGACAAAACTAATCGGAATCTATGGCACGCGACTGATTGCTATTACTTTTAAAATTTAAATAATTATAATTAAACAAGCGACTCGATCCGATGGTACCTTCTAAAAAGTGGCCTTGTTTTATCTGGTAATGCTTTGCTTTACTCCGCAGCAGAGGCGCTCTGTTTACAGTACAGTACAAACTCATTTAGTTATTGTTCAAATACAGTAGAAGATGGTTACCTCGAAATCCCGGTTAGCTGGAACTAGTGTGGTTGATTCTGGCAAAATCGCCATTAAAATAAATGTTTGGATAGCTCCTAACATCGATTAGATCGAAACCGGTCCAGTGGACTTCGAGCTGACGAGCTTTTTCTGTATCGAGTTTAATACACATTGCAGAATCATCTAAGAACAGAGCGCTCTGAGAATGTGGTTTTTAAAGGCTAATACTCACATAATTATAAACTTTATACAGGTGGAAATAATGCAGAATATTCAAAACAAGTTGTATGACATTTTATTTTATTTTTGTTTATTACTGAAACTTTTTGAACCAAACTAAGGCGAAACACTACAAATGGAATATGAATGAAAACAAACCGATTTGCACAGCATAAAAGGTAGCAAAGCAATGGTTGTAAATTTATGAGTGGGAAAAAGTTGACTCTGGAATAAAGAGTAATTTATGCAAGTTGTTTTGAATGATTACCCTATCATGATTAATTTTTGATTACCCTATTTTGTTTAAATGTAGTGGGTTTTAGTCTGAGATTCTACTGCATTATAGGAGTCCACAAGTGATTAGTCGTAAGCAGAATACAAGCAATGAGAAAATTAGGCAAATACAGATTAGGCAAAATACATTTAGTAAGAAAACAATTTTGGCAAAATGGTTGCACTATGTTGAGATACTACTACAGAACCAGGCAAGTATATTACAAAGTCAAGCTACTGCATTTTAAAACTAAAACTGGAATCAAGAGGATACTAGTAAAAAGTGTATATATGTTTTTCCCAAAAATACAATGCATTACAAAATTAATTTTAAATACTTTTATGCAGAGCACTGCAAAATCTGTTTTACTAGGCTAGGCTTCCGATTACACCATCTGGATTGCCCAGTAATCGGGAAACAAGGGAGGTGAATTCAATATAAGGCTGCATGCCTCAGCATTATGACATAATGTAAGTGAATTTGAAACTTTCTATTGTAGATAAACTACTTTGTCTTTTTGGCATCGGATAGATCATAGCGAAAACCAGTTTTTGCTGCTGCAGCCTCTTTCTTTAACACCTGTTAAAACAAAAATACATTTCGATTCCATGAATCAATCATAAAGAAAATCCGTATATATATATATATGTGTGTGTATTTATTTGCCAGCAACATACCCCTCTCATGATTCGCTTTTTCAGTTCCTCTTGTGTTAAAGGTCGGCTTTCTTCATCACTATTGGCCTCTAGCTCATCTGTTTCATGCCCATCTCTGTAATAAATATGTGTATATGTATGATAACACACATGGAAGGAAGGTCACAGAATTCTCTGTGTATTTTAAAATGAACCTACCAATGAAAATAGCTGGTAACATCTATAATACTGAGATACCAGAAAAGCTTCATTACTCTTTGCAATTATTGCAAACTGCTTCCAATGTCTGCTGTGTTATATTACCTAAATCGTTGCAACTATCTAGAAAACTAATTTGTTCAATCTGTTAAAATCTAACACTCCTTTTATACTGATATTCTTCATGTACTGTACATATTGGTTTGACTGACTATACACTTTCTATACTCACTTCATCTCCAATACTGTAGCAAGTAACTTGTTGCGCTTAGCTCTTTGTCTCAAGTCACTATAAACGATCGAGAATTATGAGTAAACCAATTTAAAAATAACTCGTATAATGAATATACCCAGTCGAAGGTGGCGCAATTAGTAGAGGTTGAACTTCAGTCATAGAAGACTGTCCCAGAAGTAAACGCGCTCTTTCTTGAGCATCGTATGGCTTGTCAAAGTCCTGACAAGTAGAAAATTATTGTAAGGTAATAATAGTTTTCTATATTAAATTTCAATAAATTATTTTTAAAATAATTTATCTTTTATCTGTTAAAAATGCAATCTGATCGATTTTATCCACTTGCATATGTTGATAGGATTTTTACTAATATACCTGGGAATCGACGAAAGCCTGTGCGGCCAGAAGTTCATTTGCCCTCTGTTCAATCAAGCCGAGATATTGCATCATATTGTCATCTTTGACACCTTCTGCACTTCCTAATAGATCGCTTAGTGTGTTGCTGTCACATCCAATTTTACCAAATATGGATGAAATTGCTATATTGCATAGCGATGGATTTATCAGTACAATATTTAACTTCTGTGTGTAGCTATTTCATATTTCATAGAAACAAAAATAAATCTAACCATTTTTAAGCTGATCAAGGATTTTCAGGGTGCCTTTAAGCTGCTTCATATTTTCTTTTGTGTCTTTTCCCGAAGCTGAAATAGCTTCTTCCAGCTCGTTAATAATATCACTATGGTTCTTCTCCAAAAGAAAACCTTCCTTTTTGAAGTCCTCAATATTTTCTCTAACCTGCATGAAAGTATACAAGTTAGTTCTACTAGGTTTTCATTTCATATAATGAATTACAGTGAGTGGAGTACCTGTTCTGTTGCATCTTGTAACCTTTCAATTTCATTATTCTGCTCATTGACATAGTTGAATAGGGCAAAGTTGTTATCTTCAACTGTAGAAATATACACAGACATTAAGTACAGAAGGTCTGTGATATATATGCAGTTAAAATACCACTTGTAACAACTATTGGAGCATGGGGAATTGGTGGTTGTTCCATGAAATGAAAAAAAAGGTTTCCTAATAATGAATAACTACAGTTTGAACACAAGTTAGATCTATACCAAGGACACCTGTACACAGATATTGATAACTAAATTACTGTAAATTTTTATGAGATCTTATTAAGTCATACAAACCTAGAATGAAATTTGCAACAAGATAGTCTATATCTGAATGCCCAGTAATCTCTTCAATGTCACGGAAAGCATTTTCATACGATTCTATGCTCTCTCTGCCATCTCCACGCTTTTTCAGTTCCTTTCCTTTGAAATAATACAAATACATAAATTTGAAAAATAACAAATCAAATGATACTATAAAAATATCATAAAAACCAAAGTTCTCAACCTTTCTTTTCTAGTGCGTTCTCATCAACCTCTCGTGTTAGATTTTTGGCCAACATAAATTCTCGCAGGGTTTTATCATGTTCAATAATTCTTTGCAATTCCTATTATGGAAAAATTGCCTGCTCATTTTTTTCCACATCTATTATTTATATAATTACATTATCATTCATAAATTTTTATATATCATCAATATTACCTTGATTTCTGCATTGAATTGTTGCAGGTCCTTCTCAGACTTGTCTCTTAGCAACAAAACTTTGTTTTGAGCTTCGTCTCGTTGATCATAGGCTAATGTAGATGCTTCTATCACTTGACTAATTTCACTTTTGAGATCTTTAAGCTCCTTTTGTAAGAAAAATCTCGTAAGACCTATACAAGTAGATAGTTACAAATAGAAAAGAAATCTTACCTTCTCTAACTTTTTGTACAACTGTTGGAAACGTCCCTTTTCAATCCGAAGAGTCTCTATGTGTTCTCGTAGAGCTGCATTTTTGGTCAAGGCAATATTGAATTTGGACAAAGCCTAACAAATGCAGTAAGTTAAAATTCAAATATTCCATTAGTGTGAACTTTTAGAAGTAATTTGGTAATCGTCTAATATTTCATACTGTTTATAATATAGATATTTTATATTAACTCTATGTAGTCGTCCTTCTAAAATGCTTTTCTTTTTTTGCATATGTTGAGCGACGCAGCGGGTTGCTTCATTCCCAGTTACGCCCATTCTCCGATCTTTCACTTTTTTTTCCCACTCTTTTGTTTCCTTTTCTAGTTCTTCATGGAGGTTCCTTTCCAACTGAATTTCCTGTTCACAACTATCTGTAAAATGCATGTTTTATTGTCTTATAGTTGAAAGGAATGCAATATGTATGTATAGGGATGTGATATGATCACGCTTACAGCATTAGACATTTTAAAATTGAGGTTTTTATATACCATGACCAGATAAGTGTCAATTTTTTCAAAATTTGGGTCCTAACTACAGCCAGGGGCAACTCATTGAATAAATTTTCCAATATTGACTTCTGTTAAAATAAGCTTGATTGATAGCTAGAGTTAGCCTGATATACTAGACTCTGTAATCATATTATCATAAGCATCTCTGAATTGAGTGAGAAATTATTTTCTGTACTCTGTAGAGAGTATTAGTGAAAACAGGGAATGAAATATAGACTAGGATGGGTGCCAAAAAGCAGTAGTGAACTTTGTCAAGAAAATTTATACCTACCTTTTTCATCAAGAAGCTTTTGCAAACCTAATACATTAAGTTTGTCCTTTTCTTGATTACACTTGCTCTCTGCAAGATTCAAATTCTTGATCAACTCATTTTTCTCGGTCTGAAGTTTTTCAACTTCAGCCCTGCAAAACCATTAATATATGCTTGGCACCATCTTTTTGATTTTTATTGTCTATATAACTTTTGGTAATTTATTGAGTAATCTCACAGCTGACGCCGAATTATATCTTGTGATTCAACGGCGTATGCTTGTCTATCTCCTTCCATGATTCTGTATTTTCTCTGAAGCTTCTCAAGTTCAGATTCTGCTGAAAATTGATGAGATATATATGACTAGTAGTGCATTCTTAAATATTTAAAAAAAATCCAAACCAAAGCCTTCCATGTCAGCATCGCTCGCTTCTGAAGGATGGCTGATTGCAGATTTTCCACGAGGCATTGGGTTTTGTATTTGTCCTCAGAATTATGCTATTATTTTGGAGAAAAAAGATTTTTATTGAAACATACAGAAAGATACTAGAAGCTCGTCGATATTACCATTACTTATCAAATTTGAATATATTGCGCTAACAAAGCATATAGTAATTCAACCCTGCTTCGGAAAAAACAATGGAAATACGATCTGTCAATCTCTATATCAGCTTACAGTACATATCTCAGACGTTTACAGTTGTTAAGCACGAAAATGCGGTTGCGTAGCAACACGAATCGAAATTTTTTCTGTGAACCTTGAACTTAAAATGATCACTAGGATGTGCCGTAAAATTATTATCCGCAAGGTGGCACTTTATAACTACTTTCAGAGGTGTCCGGAGTGTAGTAATTATGAATTTACACACGCAAGATGGCGATATTGTACCATTTCATTAATGTTATTTCGATCGGACTTCAGTCACTACAGTTCAGCGAGTTTTTTTATCTGTACAGTATTCCAACTTTCAACATCATGGGGTAGCAACATAGCAAAATGTAATCTTTTGTTTGTGAGTTGGAATCGAAGCGGTGTAAATTCATATGTTTTACTTCAAGATACTCTAACCTTCAACCTGTAAATTAGTTTTTCACGTCTACTAGTTTCTCGTTTTATTGTAGTCCAGTATGGTAGACAAGGGAATAGTTCAGATGGCAAGGGATATGTTCATTGTCAATTTGAATAAATGTAGAACAAATTACAGAGATTTAAACAAATCTATTTCAAGCAGAAATTCTAAGAAATAGTTATATAAACTCCAAACCTCATAAATGCTTCATAAATTGTTAAAATGGACATTGAAGAGCTGAAAGCTAGTGTAGAACGTTTAACTGCTGAATTGGAAGAAGCACATCAAGAGAAAATACAGGTATCGTGCTTTACTACATTGACGTTGAACATGTTCCATTCAACAAGAAAAAACACTTATTTTTTTCTCCAAATAGGCTGCAGAATATGGATTACAAGTATTGGAAGAAAAACAAAAACTTCAATTGAAACACAATGAGCTGGAAATACTGTGGGAGAACACGCAAAGAGAGCTAGAATTTTCAAAGCATGAATTTGAACTGAGCAATCGTGTGAGTTAAAAAGTTCTTAACCCCTTTCTGTGAGCACGGTACACAAAATATTCGATTCCTCAATTTATGGTATACACCAACAGTAATTGTAATTAAAAGAATTATATAATTCCGATATAAATTAGAATCAATGTACTAGTTAAACAGAATGTAAAAGTTATTTCATCACCGCAAACACAAATATGCTGTATAGTTATACTTCATAGCACCCTAATCGGTTTTAATTTGGATATGAAAATTGAGTAACATCGAATTGAGAATATTGCTGATTTCTGTAGGAATGTAATGCAAAAAAAGAAGTGCACTGATGGTTGTAGTTCTGTGACAATTTTACAGAGGACAAGACGAAAGTTGGGGATAATCTTACCACTATTCTATTATAAAAATCTACATTTAATCCGGTATTCCGAAGATTTCTCTGACTCCACTTGGAGAAGGACATTAAATCAACATACATATTGTTCATATCATACTGTTCAATAGACAAAAAGCTGTCAAAGAGTTAGCTAAGTTGGTGATAGCCAATTTATTGCTATGGCTTAAACCTAATGAAAACCAATTAATCATATTTTGAAAATTATTATACAATGAATTTTAATGTTAGTTACCTAATGTGGTGGGTTCCTCTGCTGAAGTAAAGATACACCTGTTTGTGAGTGTCATTGGTTACTGCAGTTGTTCAGCTCATATGAATGAGCCACTACTCAGTACTTGATTTTTTTGCACTGTAATATGATATCACTACCAAGTATTTGTTGATTATTTCATACAGCTGTCTGGACTGTTTGATTTGATCTTTTTAATTAATTCATTTTCAGGCCTTGGCAAATAGCCAGAGTCAAAACAAGAGAGTATTTCATGATGGAGAAACAAGAGAACAGTCTTTGTTGCAACAAAAAGAACTCACTGAAGGAAATCTTACCAGTACTATACAGGTATAGACTGATTGAAATATTATTTTAAAATGTATATGGAAAGTTAAATGAAACAGTGCAAAGCTTTAAGCGCGGTATGATAATATACCAGTAGAATTTAAAATAACAGTATCGTGAAAAACATCAATAGTCTGAGACTTTGTTTACTTGTTTCCATGCAGGAACTAGAAATTGAACTAAGCCAAATCAAGCTGACTCTGAAAAATTCTTCATCTGAAGTCGAGAGATTGTCTTCATCCAACGCAGATTTATCTGCGGTATTGATTTTTCGTACAGTTTTTGATCATCTATGTTTAAAGTTTCACATATTTTTCTTATATGATTCCTTATTTTTTGCAGGCAATTTCGTCAACAGAAAGACAAAGGAGCGCTTATAAGAAAGAACTGAAGGAATATAAGGTACGGGAGAATCGTCTGCTAAATGACTACGGTGAGCTTGAAGAAGAAAACTGTAATTTGCAAAAACAGGTATTGTAAAATTCTGTAGTATTAAATGTAAAAAGAGTAGTTTTATATGCTCATTTATGCTGATATTGTATGCGAGAAATCATGTTGATAAATAAGTATAGCATAAAAAAACATGCTTGAACCAGTCTAAATATACAGTGTCTTTTTATCACCCATAGTCAGCGATGATGTCACTAGGTTTACTGGGAACCTCAGAAAGGTCGGTTGTCAGGCCACTGTTGTGAGTAAAGTCTTAACAGGGTAGTAATAATGTCAGATCTTGCCCTAAGCACAGTACAACAATAGTGCCTCCTCATTGCCCAACTATCAAACTCAAGAAGTAAATATAAAAATTATTACCTTTGCCTGGAGGACTTAAACTACAAAAAATTTTGTTGTTCTGGTTCCATGTTTTTACTAAGCGCCCAAGAGCTCAAGGGAAAGCTTTTTTATGGTGGTCCTTGTTGCCCTAAGCACAGGCACGTATTGCTTAATCAACAACTGGGTCTAAAGCTTGACTTATTTTCAAATTCTTTTTGTGCATGTAGGTTTCTGCATTAAGACAGTCACAGGCAGAATTTGAAGGTTTTCACCATGAGATTAAAAGACTGGAGGAAGAGGCGGAATTTTTGAACAGGTGCTGCCATGTTTCTCTAAATACTTCATAATATTTAGAATAGGTCTCGTTTAGGGCTATTTCTGTATCCATATTTGTAATATGTATACTATATGTAGATATATACTTCCCTTAGTTGAGTTCTGTTGTGACGCTCTATTAATTGTTGTGATAACTGTGCTTAAATATGGCTGGATTCTTACTTTAAGATATGGTTAAACTGAGTTTTGTAATAATCCAGCATCATAAGCACTAATTACATGCTATACACATTAATACTGTATGAGGTTGTTGAGCTTTGGTACATTCTACAGCAGAATTTTTTGTTGAATCATTACTAAGTAGCCAGAATGGATTTGGGACCCATTTCAACTAACCTTCATTGATATTCCATTCATTTGTAGTTTAGACCTGGACTTGTGCATGGATCCCATTAGTACGATAATTTCTGTCAATTGTTGTCTGTCGCTTATAAACCCTTAGGAGAAAACCAAATAGAAAATTTTAATGACTGATGGATGATTATACCTGCAGTTTGAAATTTATCCAATTGCTAATTTTGAATTGCTGATTATATTTTTGTTAAGTCAACTTGAGGAAGCCCTCAAACTGAAAGAACTACTAGAGAGACAGTTAGAGGAAGCACTGGATACGCTCACGAAAGAGCGCGAACATAAAATGGGTCTGAAGAGAGAACTTGCTCAATATGTCAACATATATGATACTACGTTTGGGGTGAAAATCTTCAATTTATTGTGTTGCCAATTGTTTTTTCTAGAGGAATATATAACAGATTATGAACTTTATATTGTGCATTGAGATGTATTTGTTTAGGGTCAAGTTGAAATATCCTTCAATGACAATTTCAATGTTGATTTTAACAATGAAAAAAAGCCAAACAATTGCCGGTAAGTTTAATACTATACCGAATTCCAACGGATCTGTTAATGCTATGTAAATATATATATACAGTAATCCCTCGAACGGGGAGTTGGGGCGCTTTGGGCTCCAGGTCATGCGACTTACATAAATATATGACTTCTACCCCCCTCAAATTGTAATATTTTACAATTCCGACTTTGAACAAAAATGTTACAACTGCATGGTAATGTTGAGTACAATAGTATGTAGAATAGTGGTTCCCCCCAACCTGAATCGTGTCTCGTTCACCCCGTTGCAACTCTTCAGGAGTTAATTTACCCCAGCTGTTAATTAATTTTTTGTTTACAATTCAACAATCGACAAGAGAGAAATTTTATAATTCTTTTTATAACAATATTCCTTTTAGGTTTAAATAACAATAATGTGAATAATGTTTTATCAATTGTTCATGGACAAATAATGATGAACAGACACTGGCACTAAGACAAAACACAGTCTAACGCGGCCCAGCGATAGGGGCACAGTGCAACACAGGCAGTCATAATAAATTCGAGCAAATTATAATTTGACTTTTTAGATCTCTTTTTCGACTTGAAGCAAATTCTGACATGTGAAATACCGACTTAACGAGGGTTAACTGTATATATCGAGAATTGAATTTCATCCGATTCACATAAAGTAGACTCGACTTGAACATTTGGTAACAGATAGATAACTGTTTGGAATGTATTTCTGAATATTTCAGGCAAGCAGAAGAATACTATGATGAGGATTTTGAAAATCCCATTTTTCGTAATGTGACTGCAGACATGAAACATTCTACGCCGACCAAAATGATTCCAGGTCAGAATGATGTACATAATCCGGCACCCAGCGTAGTTGCAGACTTATTGAGCGAATTAAACCTATCAGAGGTGCGTGTATTTCAGCCTTCTCTTTTCAGGCAATACTAATATAAAGAAAATTTATAAATATAAAAGTAAACAGAAGTTTTTGATATTAGGTTGCTAAACTCAAACAGCAGTTGATGCAAGTGGAAAAAGAGAAAAAAAATTTGCTGAATAACCTTGGTGAGCAAAAGCGTCTGCTCGAGGATGCTAAAGGAGAACTTACAGAAAAAACAGAAGTAAGAATCTAACTAAGTCCTTTTCATGATATCTATTAAGCTTACCTCAGAACTACTAGATTTTTACAAAGAAAAATAAATAAACTCAAATATAAATGAAGAAAAAAAATTGGTTGTTAAATTTTGACAATTTCTGTAATAACGTAAGTGTACGTGGTTTTATAACCTTCGTGTCTTATATTTCCTCGTACAGGCATTTACCTACAAGAAAGGATTGATTAGTGAAAATTACAGGGCTAGGATTGTTAGTTTCCTAATTATCCCAATTATCTGACGGTAACTAAATTGATACCCTAATTGCTGAAAACCTTGAACGAATTTTTGGAATTAATTCTTACTTGTACTAGTCATACAAAAAAAGATTTCCATAGTAATTTAATATCGTGAACGGTTTTTCAGCGGCAGATTTTGGTTGCTGTAACCGAAATAAATATATAAGGTACAGTATGCATTTCCCATGTATACAAGTTCATTCGAGTATGGCTGGAAGGGTATTAGAACTGTGATTGAACTGTTGTACATAGCACATGTGTCTAAGGTGTAATGGTGTCTAAAATTCAATATAACTCTTATATTTTATAACTAAAACTTTTCTAAGATTTTAAAATAAAGTTTTGAAGAATTTACGGCATTTTTTCTTGTATTGGCAGGATGAGACAAAATATCTTGATGCCGTGAATGAAGCTGCTACGTTAAGAGCAGATTTTCAAAAATTAAAGGAAAGTCAGGCTCAGGAAGAGCAAAAAGCTATCAAATTATTAGAAAGCAAGCTTTATGAAGCAAGAAATTTGAATGATGCCATCGAAGAACAAAAAGACAAGCTTGAGCTGGAATTAAAGGTTTGTCATATACGGCGGATTCCATTTAACTGAACCACAGACTTTTCAGCGAAAACAGAACTCATCGAAGCATATTAGCCTTATAATATTAATAATAATTAGCAATTATTATCTGAGATACTACGTTATTTTATATTTTTTATACTTCTTTCAAATATAATTTGCATTTGTGCTCATCACTAGGATGCTATCACTGTCAATGATACCAATGAGATAAGAGTTAGGGCATTATCAGAAGACCTTTCCCGTGTCAGCGAGCAGCTATCTCATCTTTATCACCATACCTGCTTGGTCAACCAGCAGACGCCGAGCAGAATTGTTCTGGATCATATGAAGAATAAGGTTGGTTCGAACTCTATGGATCTTCAAACCTACTGATAATCTAATGACGATTTTTTTTTATAGACCCAGCTATCGAATGTAACTGCTTCATCACGCCTTGCCAAGAAACTTGATGAAAGTGAGTTCTATAATCATACAGGTGCATCACCTACTTTCCAGCAACTCCTATAATTACGAGCCCAAACTTAAATTTCTGCAACCGCCAGACTAGCTGGCTGACCTTACGCCGGCAGCGTTTCCACATGTACCGCAGTAATGTGACATTTTGTTTTAGTGATATTATCCAGGCATATCCATCATGTCATAGTGGAGTGTAAAATATTTTGTTACCAAATTGGATGACAAAGCATTGTGTTTATTGTGCAACTCCTGTGCAATTGTGTACTCCTGTACAGCCTACTTATATAAATATCCTTAACTTTTCCTCTCGGCCCGTTTAGCCTCAAGTGTTTACTATTAGGCCCTTCAAAATATGTTTACCAACCCCTGCTCTACATGATGCGATGTTGCTTTAGAGATACATGAGAAGCATAGTAATTCAGTTAGGGGTGTGCTATTGAATTATGATGACCTCTGTTGATTTGGCAAATTGGAATACTCCCACAAAATGCTGGGACCGTTGCAAAATTGGTGGTGTATGTGTACTAAGAAATTTATATCGTTTGATTTTTCAATACTTATTGTTATTATATTTTATCCTGCTTGGCTTCAATCTCAACTTTTATGGGGTTAGATGCAGACACAAGTGATCCCGCTTCAATCTCTGTCATAGTTTCAACACTTCAGGAACAGGTGACCCATCTTAAAGGGGCGATAGATAACCTCACTCGCAACAAACAGACCCTGGAGAACGGGGAAAAACTTCAACTAGAAACTTCGCCCGACTCTTCTGTTTCTGATGATCACAAAGATGAAAGTCAAGTAAGGTTTTCTTTTGCGATTTAACTTCATATAAATTGTAATGCTGAAATGAATTCTGGTCTTGTCTTCTGCAACTGATAGATTGAGATACTGGAAGAAGAAATTCTCCGACTACGTTCTCTCCTCAGTTCTAAACGAGAACAAATCGCAACCTTACGGACTGTTCTCAAAGCCAACAAGCACACTGCAGAGGTGAAATATTTTATCATGAATATTTCTAAGGAATCTCAAACGGGAGGCATCAAGAGTGGAATTTTTTACGAGGGAGGAACTCCAAACGGGAAAAATATACCCTCTATACTGTATATATATATATATATCAAATGGGCCTAATCACAACTCAAATTAGTGTATGGAAATCTGCCTTTAGTTTTATAAAATGTTTCAATAATTTCCACTATATAATATACATTTACATAACCCTGAAATGATGGAAATATTACTAGATGACAATTTATTATGGGGCAGGATTGTTTCCTGGGAACCATTGATATAGAGCGAGTACCATAATTCTGTTTACTATAAACCAAGGTTCAAAAAATAATATTTTCCGTGTTTTCTCCATTTCAGGTTGCACTGACCAACCTCAAGAGCAAGTACCAACACGAGAAAGCGTTTGTTTCCGAAACTATGATAAAATTACGTACAGAGCTCAAGGCCCTAAAGGTATGCAAAAAGAATAAGAAGAAATGATGTGATTTTCATGTGGTTTATTCTGAGATTATCTTGTAACAGGAGGATGCTGCAACGTTTGCTTCTTTAAGGGCCATGTTTGCCGCACGTTGTGATGAATATGTCACACAACTGGACGATATGCAACGTCAACTAGCTGCAGCTGACAGTGAAAAGCGGACGCTTAATCAGCTATTACGAATGGCAATACAGCAAAAACTTGCTCTTACACAGGTACTGTATAAAAGTCACAACAGTAATTAAATTACATCTCCTTGTTTGCAAATATTAATCCTATCTCTGCTATTGATCCAGGTAGTTGCATGCTGTGTTGTTTTGTTTATATTTAATTTCGGAGGGTATCATGGTAAATCATCTCATAATAAATAAAAATTAGTATCCAAATATGAAGATTTAAAACTCTCAAACAAATTAAACTTGAACAATTTTTAACTTACCTTTTAGAGATTGGAAGATATTGAATTTGACCGTGAGCAAAACACCCGTCAAGTGTTGAAAAAATCCAGCAACGAAAGCAGCTTCATCAGCGTGGGACGAAAAAACAAAGGGAAGCATTGAGCTCACTGCTACAGATCTTACTACCAGAGAATAATGTGTAAGTCCAACTTCATTTCTGATAGTCGTAGCATAAAATTGGTGCATGTTCTTCCCGCACTCTCACATAAGACCTGTGGAATTTTACCAACCTACATTATGTGGCTGTGTTAGCTATCTCAGAAAAAAGCTACTTCTAGCCGTAATTAGAAATTCAATTTGGGGGTTTTGTCCGCTCACTCGCTTGGAATATTAAGTTCAGATAAATTTATCATCCAAATAGACTGAATACTTCAAAAATAAATTGCTACTCGTAAAACTTGATATGATATGCTACAATTGGTACATCGTATACTTAATACTTCGTAGATTTCCAGTGTCAGTTAAAGAAATGTGATCATTAGGTTAGGATTTATGGTTTAATACCAAGTGGTCTGGCTGGTTGTCTGTGACTATTTCGTTGAAAATTTGTTTTTGTGAATAATTACAAACGTAGAACACTATTAGCATTTGAAATACAGTTGGTTATAACACTTTCTCAAACACGGTACACTATTTACCTGTTGATGTCGATATTCTTGCCTTCAAATCACTGTATTTCAAGTCGTGTTAGATAAATGTCTTGTCCCTCTGTTATATTCTAATTACACATTAGTATATTATAGGTATTGTTGTCAGGAATTAGTATCAAGCTCTTATTTAGAAATGTGATGTCTGTTTGTTGTGAAGCTGTGAAACTGTAAGTTAATCGTTCATTACCAAAAATCATATCTTCAGTTTTGAAAAACAATCAAGTACTTTCTCATCTGTGTCATGTACCTTTGTCTCCCTAGAACATGCAGTCGTAATATGTGTAATTGCACTAGAATCGCAGTAGATGTGATTAAGTTTTTGTTCTTTCAATGCGATTAGCTATAGTACATAAGGCTTCTATATTTACCATACTGACACGTTTCATATATCAGATTGTCCATCAGCAATATGCACTTGTAAACAAGCTATTGCAATATAATACTTGTAACACGCTGTACACACACATGTCGTTAGCCTTCTGATCATATGTTCCGTTATTATCGCTGCATGCCCATTTTGTAGCATATAATTTAGACTTGTAGCATTTAGTTAACCAGTGAAGGTATACTCTACAGAAGAGATGTGCAACTTGCGGCCCGCGGGAAGCTGCAGTTTTTGAATAGAGTATGGCCCGTAACAGGAATTCAGTGCCACTGTTTTGATGTGATAAAAATAGCGAAGAGAAGCCTCCCTAAAGTTGATTTATTTGATTTGCAAGAAAACCAAATCGATTTTTTTATGCCAGTCACCAGTAGATAGTCTATGTTAAATGCAAGTGCGGCCCGACGTCTAATCCGGTTAAGTGTATTTGGTCCGGGAGTGCTACAAGATTGCACAGCTCTGTTGTACAGCAATGCAAGTAAGAGTTAATTAGGGACTCGTTCCATGGTCTTGGCTACCATGGCTGTTCTACGCCTAGGCCTTGTTCCCTCCAGAATGAATCTTGTGCGCAATCTTCAACGGCTATATGTTGTTTCCAACTGTATTCATATCAGTAAAGTATTATGATATATATTTGTCAAATATACAATGTATTGATGAATACTTTAATTATTGTTGATCCAATTACAGTGAGTCACTGAGTTATGAGCATAATTACTTCCTAATTTTCTACTTAGGCTGAGGTCTAATTCAAATACTCTCTGGTCAATGCATTCATGTACATCGAATTACGAGTAACAACCAGTCGCCGGGAGCAAGTTATGTTCATAGGTCTGTAACTCCCTGTATCAAAATATGTTGCACTTCAAAGAGATATCTTCTACCTGTACCGTATATGCAGCATTTGAATTAACATAAAAACATTAGGGGAATTGATTCATTATTTTACATCGCCATATCCTCTGTTTTTCTCTTTATGTAATTTCTTTTAAAATCAGTAGGTTTCTTCACTTTGTCAAAACCTTACCCCAGGCGTGGTAAAAAAATTAGAAAAATAATATTCTCCATATTTTTCCTACTGTTAATTTCTTTTCTGCTGCTGAGCTTGGATCAAATAATTACTACTCCGTGGTTATGGGAATTTGAAAGTGTTAACACAACTAAGAGACCTCCAGTGTAAAGACCTGTTGAATAATCAACCTATCGGATTGCCCTAGCTTGCATCTCTAAACTTTTTCCTTCCCTAATCATGCCATTTGTATAGCCTTGTTACACTTACAAAACTTTTATTACAATTTTTTTTATATTTCATTTCGTTCAAGTTTGAAGTTCTCCACCAGAAGTTATTTTGAATAAAGTACATTTAAGTGAAATTGTGCTACTGAGAAAGAATACGTTGGTATATTGTGTAGTCGAGGCTAGATCCTTCTAATCTTGGTTGGTGTTAATAGTTGTACTGTAAATATTAGTGTACTTTGTCATTGAGCAGCCAGGACATCAAAGGCTTTCCTAGGGATTTACAGCATTTATTTTATTCTGTAGAATATGGCTATAGCTCCATTTCCATTCTAGCGGTTAGTTTATATAAATATTGTTGTGTCTAATGCAGAAAGGTTTTGTAGGGATCGTTTATATTTAAGTGTTCATTACTAGTAACATTATTGCCATTAGTTTGTTCATGATCTAAGGACATGTTTAGCTTTGGAAATTTACATTTGTTGAATTACATTTCTTGAATGCACCTCAAAATGGATGATTTCTATAAGATCCAACAATCTGTATGTACCAAAGTGCACATCTAGGAGTTCTGTTTATCCAGGTCTCATATGGCAGCATAGTTGCCATTTGTACAGTCTACAGCCATGACATGAATAAAGTTTATTTAAAGGCATTTTATCATCGTGACCTATAAACCAGTAGGAACTAGCCTCTTCATTGATCAAAGCTTATTATACCATAGAAATTGGTGGAGAGTTAGGTTTAGTCATGTTAGTCATGTTAGCCATTTGGTTTCTCTTGAAACTTAGATGACTGGATAATATTATATTAACCGTTATATGTCTGAAGGTTTAACGTTATTTTTTGTCTTCTTTTTTCGATCCGTTTTCCTGCGTTTTTCGGCCACATGGTTTAATGAGCCAAGAGAAGCATTTACCGCACGGACCTTTGCGCTTCTTTGGCTTCCCTTCATCTGTAAATGAGCAGTTGTTAAACATTATATCGATAATTCGTACAGTATCATTGGTCTGTTGGGTTACCCTGAAGGATTAGTCGGTCACGCAGACCTTATTACTGTGAATTGCCTCTGCAATCGGAATGCAAGATAGGGTTCAATCGCAGGTTAGGCTCGATGCACTGGTCGGCGTTGTTCGATCTAAGATAACGTGTATTATGCATAAACTATTGTTCGAATTTGAATTGGACGATAAATAGTAACATGATGAAGTTAGAGGTGGTGTAATAAGCTTAATGTTCGATCGACTTATACCTACCCCCACGTGCGAGTTAATATCACGCACCATCACAAATTAGTAAAATTTGGTTGAGGATACGAGAACTAAGTTGAAATTTGCGACAACACCGTCCTTCGAAGCATATGCTAATATAGAAACTTGGTGGTGAGTACTGTCTACAGTGACAACTAATTGTTATTGTTGAGTCCGAGTAATAGTGCATTAACCTGGACTTTTTTGATCCATTGATTCTGGTTCGTTTCCGTCTTTTTGTTCGATGGTGCCTGCCTCTGGTCTGGTTCCATGATCTAATTTTTCGTCGGTAGACCTGTTACATAGTGGAGGATATAAGTATGTTTTTATTTACTGTGCTTAATAATTATCCAAATTAATGTTGGTCCCGGGCATGCTATATTTTCTCTTCTGTTCGCATGCTCGGTTTTTATTCATATTATAATTTGGAGTTCATAATTGGCTCTTGGAAATTTTGGAATAATTGGTCTTGAAGAATATTAGACTCCGTATTTACAAGTTGAAAGTTCTGACTTCAATTTAAATATTTTTATATTACGGCCATCACAGCAATGGATCCACATGAGACACAACTCACTTCTTTTCTATTTGGAATTCTCGTTTATCAGCTTCGCTCTGACTGCAGCTAGATTCACTTGATGATTTACTATCCCTCATCAAGTTAGATTCGTCTTCCTTTGTCTTATATTCTGGTTCATTCATGTTTTCTCTGTTTGCACTTTTTCCATCTTGCGAGTACGCCCTTACATTGTTAACATCTTCGATGTTGGTGGTTTCTGCCTCGCATCCCGATGTATTATCTTCTCGCTTTAGATCCGGTACGTTTTCATCCGTAATTTCGCCCCTCAATTTTTCTTCGCCTACGTTCTTTCCATCCTCGGCAGAATCTTGGGAGATCTCTGCCTCTTTCGTATATACTTTTGACTTCACCTTTCTGTCTCTATCATCGTCTGTACTACTAAGTGATCCCTCGCTGATATACAATGTCTTGTCATCCAATATATTACCGTCCACGAACTCATCATCTGTGCGACTTTCTTCTACTACGAGCAAAGTATCGAGGTGTGGCTTGCTTTTGTTAGTAGCTTGCTCTACTACACCATCGAGTTCATCTTGTTGTACTACGCCATTTTCATCGACTTCCTTCCCGCTTGAAGACTGGATTTGTGCTGGATGTTCTGGAAAATAATCCCCGGAGTCGTGTTTTGATTTGTCTACTGTGACAGCTGAAATTGGATTCTCTGATACCGACTCCCTCACGTCGCTCGCAGGGTCGATAGGCGCTTCCTTTGGAGAAGGATCTAAGATTATATCTTCTATTTCTACCCTTGGATCTTCTGCAACGGCTTGTTTTCTTTCTGATATCTCCACAGCGTCGGATTCAACGTTATTTCCCTGCAATGACATTTGTTTGAGGACGCTGATGTGGTGCGAGTAAGAAATGGACGCATTATTAGACATGTGTGAAATTATTTGCTCGTCTACCACTGTTGAATCCGAGTCTTCTTGTTTGTTCATGCAAAATGATGGCTGAGCGGTGTCTTTCTGTATGTGGTCTTCATGCAGCATCCTCTCAGACTCCATTAGTTCGACATGTGTTCCTTTTGTCTGATTCGATTTAGCGATAATGTCGTCTAAATATAAATCAGTTTTTGTGGTTATCAGTGGATGCGCTTTGAATTGTGGGTACTCGGATTTGGCAACGGCAAGAACAGGTGGTGATTGCGCACTGATTACTTCATTTTCCTTGGAAGTTACTTCTTTTTCTGTTTGATATACAGAAATTGAGGATTTCTCACTAACCCAGTGTGACTTTTTGGATTCTGTGTTTGAAGAATGAAAAGCCACAGAATTTTTTTGAAATTCTTGCTCAATTTCGTTACTTAGCGTTTCAGAGACAGTGGCGGAAATAATTTCTGCACTTTGCTTAACGATTTCTTCCAGCACTTCGCTTTTTTTTTGTTGTACCTTGAAGTCGAATGGATCTGGCTGTAAATGAAAGCGATAGTTTTCCCCGAAGTTGTTATCCCAGCACTGCATACCGCCTTGCAGGCACGACACAGCCAACTCAATGTCGCAATCACTGCATGATTAAACAAACAGAAAGAATATTACTAAGTACAATCAGGCAGAAGATGGGTTATAGGCTATAGCGCTTATAGGCTACTTGTTAAAAAATTAAAGGTTAGCCCAGGAAGCAGTGTTGAATTTTATTTGACAATTTCAATGAGCTAAATTTCTGGTATTCTGTCTGGTTTCGAGATACATTATTCAGATGAAACGTAAATTGATCTTTTATCCCGTTTGCCGGTTTATTCAGGGCGATGATTCATCTTTTGAGAATACTAAGTGCTATAGTTTCTCATATCAAAATCGTATGCGACCAGATTCCCAGAACTGTGCAGTATTACATGAACTTTGAAAAAAAATGTGAGATTGATAATTGTCGCATAACCTCTTTGGAAATGATGGGAATTAGTATTTAGATACAAAAGGCAAGAATTGAGCCAACCTTACGTGGCGGCGTATGAATTCGAAAACAAATACATCTGTCGCGCCGTCGTCGCTCGTTTTGCTGTAGTGCGCTATGTGATCTTGGAAAGATGCCCAGTCATCAACTGTTATCCTGGCGAACACGAGTTTTTCGAAGGCGCGGTTGACCACTCGAATCGAACCGCGTATCGTCAGCAGGAGATCCAATCCTGAGGTTAACTTCTTAACTGTTAAATCGCCCAAACACAGCTGTTCGGGACTCCAGATGTTCGCGTCGTGTATCACAAGATTACTGTCCATGACAGAATACTACAGTAACGGCTAAACCTGTTCGATAAAAAAACGCAGAATTTTGAAACGATATGGGCGTAAGTTCATTTGGAAATGGATAAGGGTTGTGAATGTGAAAGTATGAAAGCACACAATAATGTAAATATCTCTCAGACAACGCGATGTAGTAACTAGTAGCTTATTTTACGAATGAATTGAAGCAAAATAGGTTGTACTGTATATGAAATATGGTAATATAAGGGCTACTGGAATATGCCTTAGGCGTTTGCATGAACAATAATTTAGTCACTTCATGTTAAATGATACTTTTCTAATTCCATTATTATGCAATTATCGACCTATGCATGTGTGCGCAACAGTTGCTGCAATAAATATGTATAAGTAACTTGACGTAAATCTGCGTAACGTAACCGTCAGTGTTCCTATTTTTTCCTCTCTATGAAAGTTGTTAGTTTTCTCGGTTTTCAGCTTTGCTGATATAAACCCCCTGGAATAATCTAAATATAATTAGATAACAGCCTGTGCTAGTTTAAAATATTTCGTCCTGCTGACTTCTTACTGGTTTCGCTAGCTAATAGCTACGCCACATTTTCTCGTCCTAAATCTTCCTACTTAATTCCAACTAACGATTGCTGTTAGGCTCCAGCACAGCCTAACTGACGCTGTAGTGATAATGTTTTCCACAGCAGTGAGCGGAATCCCAACATTCCAATATACGATCACTTTCCTTTACGTTGTAACGATTTTGTCTCTTTGAGTTGCGATTTATTTCCCATGAGTAAACGCGGACAATCAAATCTTAAACTTGATGCAGCAGCTGCTAGTGCATTACGTCGAGGAATTTGACGACAGATGACAGCGCTGTGGAAAAGAATTCATTCACAAGCCCGAATAGAGACTTTTGTTATCGATTTTCCCTCGCATTAAATCTATCTGCTGTTTGTCAAACTGGATAGGAAACGAATAGTACTAACTGACCACCGCAACAGATCCGAACTTATCAACACGATTGCCCAGTGAATGAGATAACGACGCGGGGCCTGCTGCTAATTGCTTTATGGGTTGTTAAAGACTGTTAATTCGAATCCAGTTAATCGCGCACTTTGTTTCTGTAATAGTTTTAATGACCAAAATGAACACACGTCGTTAATAAACCAAAATATTGATTGATCAGTACCACGATGTAAAAAACGAAAAACATTGGAAACTCTTCCGATTTATTGATATTAAAACCCGGTGATTGATATGATCCAAATACATATTGATATAAAAATAGATTTATTATATACTGTGCATCTATAGGCTATGCTCCTTTTCCAGACGTCGGTTCCAGTGCAATATGGAAAAACAGAAAATCTTTGGAAAATCGTTCACCAACATATGTGATACTTTCTACGTCTAACTAAAACAAACTAAGCACGCAAATCAAAAATAAGCACGTTTTTTAGAAATAAGCACAATAATATTTTCTAAGACACCGTTTTTCAAAATAAGCAGAAATCTTAGAAATAATCACAATTTTGCAGCCCTGTGTAAATACTATTTCAGTTAAAGATTCATGTGCGGCAGCTTCGCTAGTATCTCTAAATAAATGTTTCTACAATCAATCAGAATGTTACTTTTTCTGTAGCTTGCCAATGTAACGGTCACAGCACATGTGAGATTGGGGATACTTGCACTGACTGTGAAGAACCAACGATGGGTGATAAATGTGACTCCTGTGATGTCAGTAACTATGGTCACCCGCTGAATGGAAAAGATTGTTCAGGTAATGACAGAGATCGAAATTGAAAAAAAATT